>ML782283.1:2076599-2088401 GCA_009831015.1 Picea engelmannii
TTCTCACCACACTTATGTCCCTTACTGTACTTGTTGTCACAATTAAAGCATAAACCTTTTTATTTTCTTTCCTCCAATTGTTGAGGTGTCAACCTTGTAGGTTGAGGTGTTTTAGAAGAAGGAGCATTGTTCTCTCTATAGATATTAGGATTGGTCCTTCTAGTAGCCATAGCCATATTTTTACTTTCAACATTTTTTGTCACCTTAAATGCATTCTCCAATGATTTGGGTTCCCAAAGGCGAACCTCATGTTGAATATTATCCTTTAAAGTTCCTATGAATACATCAATCAAGTGCTCATATGGAATCTTGGTTACCTTTATATTCAATCTTTGGAAGTTCTCAATGTGCTCAGTAACTGAACCCTTTTGCTTGAGATTTATCAATTGGCTAAAGAAGGTATTGCTCCTTGTATCCTCATAGTGTGCTATCATTTCTTCCGTGAAAATTGTTCAAGTGACGAGTGATTTGCGAGAACAAATCCATCGATACCATACAAATTGATTAGTTTCTAAATATAAAGAAGCAATTAATACCTTTTGTGTATGTGGCACATTATGGAGATCAAAGAATAGTTCCATATAAAGTATCCATGTGATTGGGTCCTTGCCATCAAACTTCCTCATCTCAATATTAGGAACGTGGTTGGTCTTCAAACCAAAGTTGGAGTTTCTCCATTCTTGATTCACCTTCCTTGTGTCCTCATCATGAATTTCATGGGGTGCATTTTCACTTTCAAGTGTCTTCTCTGTTACGAAATCTTTTAATACTTCCATGATCTCCCATTTTAAACCCTCCATCATCTCTTGTAGTTCATCTTTTGTTACTATCTTCTTTTTTAAATCATTTATGTCCCTACGCATTTCTTCACCTTCATCAAGAGTTCAAGTAGGATTGTCTGGAGGCTTATTTGGTGTATAAGTTCCCTTTTTGGGTGGCATGTTGGCCAAGTATCACTTTTGAACCTTGATTCTGGGGTGATTCTGCTAGACAATCTTTATTCTGCTGTATCTCCCAAGTTTCGGCCCTTCTAGGTATGAAACTTTATTTTATGTAGTTCTCTAATATTTCTTCTCTGAAATTCCACAGGTCTGATAAAAATTGGATGTGCCAAGTGGAATTTCTGGTAACTTCCCCACAACTTGTTGATTTTTGGCCTTTCCAAGAGATCTCACTTGTATAGCGTGCCCCGCACAAAATAATTGATATAAAATTTTGAAACTCGCACCAAAAATACTATAGACTGTCCACAATCCAATAAAACTAGTCCCACTTAATTTGAATACTCTAGGAAGAAGTTATGATTGTTTTACCTAGAACACCTTCTTGAGACTAGTCAATAGGACTAGTCGGATACCCTATCTTACACAAGTGTATCTACAAATTTAAGATGACCCAGAAGTTGAAATTTTTACCATAGATGCATTACTAATTTATGTAAATATCCTCTGGAGTTCATGGTCTGAAACGTTACAAAAACTTGTTTATAGAAAAAATTCCGCAATGACTCAGTTTAGGATGATTCCATAACCCTATCTTGTACAGGCTATATCTCCGAAAGTATAAGGCCTAAGGAGATGAATTTGGACCGAATGTACCTTGATCTATATACTAAATATCCTCCAAGCCATTCCTTCTGAAACGTTTTATAAAAAAAGTTATAGTGAAAATTCCAAGGTGTCTTAGATGTAGCAGTGAAACCCCAAGACCTTGAGCTCTGATACCATATGTGAAGAACCAAATATCAATATAGCATAGAAAAACCTCAGAAAAAGTACTCAACGCCTTGAAAAGGAGATAATTTCAGATAATAAGCCTCTTCTAGGGGGAAACCTCCTTTTACCCCACTTAAATGTTCAAGTACAAGATGATTCCAAATGAAAATGTCTCCTTGGTATATATAGGAGACTAGGAGGTATAATTACAACTAATGACCTAAATCCGGCATAATTAAAATAACATTACTAATATAATATGCCCCAATTAAGGGGTAATGAGCCAATATTAGGTCTTAACATATCTTCCCAAGATTTTTGGAAAGTTGACTTTGCTTTTTGTTGATCATATAGGCATTTAGCTCTCCTTATGGTCTCCTCCAATGTTTTGGGATCATCATATTGTATTTTGTCACGGATGAATGATGGAAATCCACTCAAATACCTTTGAATATTAACTCTCTCATCCTTGATGAAAGAAATGTACTTCAACATTTCTAAAAACCTTCTTTCATATTCATCTATGGTCATACTCCCAAGTTTGAGTTCAAATAACTCTTTCATTTTCTTTTCATAGTATCTCTTAGTCAAATATTTATTTTCAAAATATTTCTCGAATTCCTTCCAAGTAACATTTTTCTCTTTAATGTGTTTCACCTACACAAGTTGATCCCACCACATGTATGCCTTTCCCTTGAGTTTATAGATGGAAATTATTCCTTCTACATGAGAAGAATAATTATACGATTGAAAATACTTTCTCATGCCTAGTATCCATGTGTCTGCATCGTCATCCTTCTTGTGCTCACCATTAAATGTGAGAGTTTTTATTTTGTTCATTTCTCCTTGTAGATCATCCACCCTAGACCTCTTATTCTTCTTGACAGGGGATGGACTTGAGCTACTGTGTTCTCTCTTATTGGAATGCATCGATGAGTGATGGTGATGTCTGCTAAAACTTCTTGTTCTTCTTTTCTCATCAAGAGATTTGTGACTTCCTGATTTGCTTGAGCCACTCTCCTTATCCAATTTCTTTTCTATTTTGTTAAATCTCTACACTAACTTCATTTTTAAGTCCTCATCAGGGATGATTTTAAGGATGGAAATTTATTTTAAAATGTTGAAACCTTGGTGAGTCTTACTAATCCTTCATATGTCAACTATAAATGTTTGGCGATATTATTGTAAAAATATTCAAATTTATAAGAATTTTATACAGTTTGTATAAAATTTTGGCGACTTTTAAGGTAAAATAATTTTATCCTATAGAATTTGGGCGAATCATTTTTAGAATAGCGAATCATTTTTTAGTGAAAACCATGGAAAATTAGCCCATGAGCGAAATTTAGCCCCTAAAATCATCCCTGGTCCTCATGTTTCTCTTTGTCTTTCATAATCCTTTCATTATCATCTTTATGGATTTGGACATCCTTCTACAAATTTTTAATGGTCTCTACCATATTCATTTTTTCATCCCTTCCTTCTCCATGTCGATTGGAGTTTGCTCCTTCAATGCCCATATGGACATCCATCCCTCTGATCTCATATTCCTGGATGTAAGCCCCCTTTGCATCTTCCATCCTTTTGCACTCTATGTTGATACTGGTCTGATCTAGTTGTTGTTAAATCTGCAAAATGTGCATCCAATAGAACTTTTTGAGTCTGTCTCATCAATTTCATGAAAATATATGAACCATTCTGGTTCAATAATATATCAAAACTCTTTCTTCTAATTTCCTGAAAAAAATTGATTTCCCAAATCAATTTTTTTGGGTGAATAATTATATTCTATTGTCCAAGACCTTTCCAACGCCTGCTTCCATGCTCAATTTTGAGTCTTGAGTAGAAAGTTATGGTTATTTGAAAATTGTTCATTAATTTTTCTCTTCACTCTTCAGCTTGGTGCAATTCTTTGTTGTAATTATGCATTTTTTCACCTCCTCCATTGTAGTTTTAGTAGGAACTCAATTGGGTTTATTCATATACACATTTTAGATGGTTTGTCGAAGTTTCACCTCTTTCTGGGTTATGGGCTGCTAGTTACAGCCTGTTGAAGTTCTAGTGTAATGTACCCCAAAATTTCCAAATAAAAAAAAAATTGCTAGGTGCATTAAAAATCCTTTACTCTGTTATACCTGATCTGTTTACAACTAAAAAATTATTGTCGAAATATGACATGTACTTATTTATATTATCAATGAATGAAATAAGGTGATTACCCTTTCCATGAACTTGTACTTATTAATTACTACTCAAAACATGTGTTAACATTTGTCATAACAAGTTAAAGTGTGGCCTCTTCATAACAATGTGAAGTGGTCATGTCCATAAGGTCTGTAGTAACTCTAGCCTACAAAGTTCTTAATTTTATTAAGGGACCCACCAAATCATTTCACTAGAGTTCCACCTTCAAACGAATCTTGGTACTCTCTTCCTCACATTTAATTGAAGGGGTACTTCAGACTTCATTACGACAATCCCATACAATCCATCCTCTTCTCTTTATTATAACCCCTTATAATTCTATATAAAAAGAACCATTTAAAACATTTCTATTAGATGCAAACCCATTATCATAAGGTTTTTATCTCTAAATTTGTCCAAGGCAACGCATATTTTGTTTGAGTTTATAAGAATGCATTGGCATGCATCTTACCTGAAGGGTTTACCCTTGGTCACATACGACTTCCTTGCAACGACCATTCCCTAATTGAACGCACATCCTAACTGTCACAGTAATGGACGTCCTCGTCGGTTTTCTTGTTAGGGTTTGTACTACAGTAGTTAGCGGGTTTTATACACACCAGTGGAACAAGGACAGGGTCACCCGAAACATATATTAACAATGGGGTTAGAAACCTACCTGGAACGAAAAGTCACCACCCTAAATCTTATTGTCCATCATGGAAGTCATTCGATTTCATGACAAGGATTATCACTAACAGTGTTAGTGGGATCGGTTCAATGCGCAGTTAATACTTGTCCAGAACTACATTGAATTCTTTATTTGGGAGTTATGAGGTTTCCTGCATGATACTAGTCCTAGGTCATTGTGACCAAAGCAGATGCTCTAGGTTCCTACCGTTACATGGCCCGAGGACCTGAGGCATCCAATCGCCATTCCTCTGCGATACGAGGGCACTTGGGTAACTAATGCTCCATTTCTCCTTTGGCTCTTATGCATTTTCATGAGAATCGTCTGTGTTAGCCTCTGTAACACCGCTCTATGTATATCTACCGGTGACGAGGGGGTTCCTTCTCTGTATAATGCAAGAACAATGTTACACATCTGTCTGATTTCCTCCATTACCAGGTAATTCCTCAAAACTCTAACGCTTGAATTTAACTGTGGAAAAATAAATATGGAAGGTCAGTTGTATTTTAGGTCTGTCTCTGTAATAGCTTCTTTACGGTTTGTTGGTTAGGGACCTTCCTTTCGCTAAAATCATCTCTTTGTAGTACTTCTATCCAATATCTAGATATAACACACAATTTCTAACTTGTGGTGACTTACGTCTTTTACCTCTCCCATGAGGGTAACCACTCGTTACTCAAGGTTTTTTTTCTTAAACTGGTAATCATTTTATATAGGCAGTTCAATTTCTGGATTCAGGAACAGTCCCGTAAGGTTTTGTTAGGGTTTTTTCAATCGCAGTTACCCTCAATCACCTCTTTAATGATTAGACTTGTATTTTGGTGGAGTCACTCACGTCATACCTATCGCTGCAACTCCTATGGTTAAACCCTGTTGTAGTGACCCTAAAATTTAGCATAAGGCTTCCTGTAGAGTAATTGTACCCAATGTTCTCTATGTATTCTATCATAATCAATTTTTCCATTTGTGAGGGTTTTCCGTCAATACCAGGGCCTCGATTCTTGTTGCTTAAACTTGTACTTTTAATTGGTTGTTCACTTACTGGATTCTATGTAGGTATGGTTTGCATTTTTAATACTATGATTTGATTTAGTACTAAGTCTTCGAGCTATCGGCTCTTGCCTCTAGCTTACTGTGGAAATTTTGCATTCTCGGATTAAAATTTGAGAATTCATGAATCAATTCCTATAGTCACGATAAGGATTCCCTTACTGTTATGTAAGGTTCTAAAGATATTAACTATATTTACCTTTCTCGTATTTTTATAGGCATATATACAATCTTAAGGCTCCCACTGCATATAATCATTCTAGAGTCTTAACTATATTAAAATATTTACCCTTACTCTCTCTGTTCTAGAATTTGGATATTTATTCATTAAATTTCACTTTATTCATGTAAAGGGAAAGGAATTTTAATTATCAAGAACCTTGTCCAAGATTGTGTTTTTCTTTATCTTCAAGCTGTAGGTTTAGTTAATTATGAGAATAATATCGTAACCCTATCTGTGATCCGAATAGGGAAACTCTGTAGATAATTGTTTATACTTTGAATTCTTAAAAGTCCCAGTTATGCTATATATGTTGCATGTTTAATAATTTTTTAATCATTTGATACATTCTGAGAAATTGGTTATTCTATTCGATTACAAGACTAATGATGGGACCCCTGTTTCCATTGTGAGGGTACCCATCAGTGGTTTCAAAGTCCACTCCTCCCCTTCGGGCTATGGATTGTTCGCTCAACACTGTTGATGGAGAAAGAAACACCCCACACCAACCTCAAGCTAAGTATTTACTCGTCTATTAAATATGTAATGTTTACTTTCATGAATTCGTCCTAGACATTACTCTATCTTTAAATTTCGTTGATTTGTTTCATAACTCTATTTACTGATATTCTTGATCTTTCACCTGCAGGACTTAATCACTATGAGGATGTGGATTGACGAGGTCCCCTCACTCGAAAGGTATTCGAGTTCCAACTTACGACATTAAAAGGGAATAACCACACAGTTGTTTGTTTAAAGTGATACACGTTCCACCTTAGGATACTATTATCGTGGTAGTTTTATACCAGGCTCCTATAGATAGCTGGTTACTTGTATCTTCAATTATTAAAAGAAAAGACAAAGGGGGAAACCCTAGATTGAATATGATTTCACTATTTAATGGTTATGATCACATGTGTTATGTAAAATTTGAAGATTCTTTTTTTTCCGACTCTATAATACGTAGTATGGTTATGAATACATATCACTGAACATTCTCTTCTGGGCTAACTTGAAATGAAAATGGGACTATAACTATATTCTCCATTAATATCGTCGGATTCAGTGGAAATTACTTGAAATTTCAGTTATAGAAAGTCAATAAACAACTTGTTGTGTTATTTTTTATACAATTATGTACCTTTATTTATGTTGTGATATATATATGTGTGTGTGTGTGTGTGTGTGTGTCCTAATCGTCTCCATAAATTCACTTGACAATGTAAAGATCCATTTTTTCATCAAAGCATGTATATACGTATATATATTTTCATGTCTAGTACGAATTACGAATTCGCACCACAATTATTTTTGTTGTCTAAAGATAGAATGTATCTCTTATACACACACACACACACACACACACACACACACACACACACATGGTTCAACTATATTGCAACTAAATTCACAGTAGCTTTCCTAAATTTACTGGTTAAATAACACTAAATTGTAAGGGATTATTCTAAATCCATTTCATTCTACCAGCTATTTATCTCACAAAACCTTCTACCAAAATAAGTAGATGTATTCTATCAGCTATTAATCAACAGAAAATTCATCCAGAATCAAGTAAATGTATTCTACTAACTATTAATCGACAGAATATTCAACCAGGAATTGAGTAGATGAACATATCTGAACAAGGTGTTGAAACAACAAATGGAACAACCAAGTTCCTCCCAACCATAGAACAGAACAACCAATCTACTTTCTCCATTCACTCCCTAGCCTGACCATAAATCCATGAGGGCAAACCCCAAATCTCCTATTTCTCTATAGTCCTCATTTAGAGCAGAAATTCTCCTTGCCTCACACTCAGAAACAGTGCTCATAACAATAAGTGATATCATTTTCCCAGCATACTCGACAGCATCTTGCCTCCTCCCATATGCTCTGTATGCAAAAGCATCTTGTGCCTAGGTCTTTTTCCCCTTTGGGAATTTTCACAGATTTACAAATCCTTGATTTTTAGGGGTTGCCAATGGCCAAATTCCTCATTTTCCACTTGTAAAATTCATCCCTGAGGTAGTTCAAGGTTGTTCCCCACTCATGGAGTCATGGTCAGCTGATTTCAACCTGGTTGTTCCATTTGTCCCTCGGTAATTAATATAAAAATATTTATCTCTTAAAAGTGTCATAGTCAAAGAGTTGGTTGGGCAATCAAATATTTTCCCAACAGTCACAATAATTAATTACAATTAACCAAATTCCAAAATCATAATTTCCATAAATGGCAATAATTTTCCAAATTCAAATTTTCCAAAAACGGAAATAAATTCCTAAGTGCATACAGACTTTAATAATAATTTTTTGGGGGGGATATTACATCTGGGCCAATTAGTGATTTTTTTATGGAATATTATAGGTACCTTCTTTTTCATCTTAAACATTTTGAACATGCCCATAATTTTAATTCAGCTATAGGACTATTTTCTATGGTTCAATAGATTTCCATAAAATGATGGTGTGCCTCAATATGATTCCAGAGCAGAAAGTTATGGCCCTTCGAAGTTAGTTGGGTCTTAAAATTTACCCTCCACTATTTGTCCTGTCAATTCCTCATAAAATCTTTGTTTCACGAACAATTTATAGCATTAGAAAGCTCACTCTGGGCTTTTTTATTTGAGATTCTATTGTAGACCATCCAAATGAATTCATGTGCATAAATTTGAACCTGTACACCCATGTTTAGTATGTGAAACAACACCATAAGGTAGTGCATGCTCCGCGCACCTATAACCAATGTGGATCACTTCTCTTTCCCACCAATAACTAGTGCACAATAGTTTTGTGTCACGCGCCAATATCCACTGCACACAATTTTGGTTCATGCACTAATACTTGTTGCACACAATTTTTGTGTCATGCGCTAATATTCCGCATGCATTTCACTCTGTGCGTTGCAACATGCCAAAGTTTAGTATGCCCCCACCTTTCACTAGTACTCTGCGTGCACCATTAAATAAACTGTCACATGACAACATATACCCACATTGCGTGTGCACCAACTAAATTCCTCTGCGCTCTGTCAATACTGCGCACACCACTTGTGCCATTATTATGTGTGCGCCCATCGCGCATGCCAGTATTACACATGCACCACTCAATCTGCACCGCACAATGCTAAATTTAGTGTGCACATTCGTGCCCTATTATTTTTTGTGCATTACAACTTTGCACTGTGCAACACCAAATTTAAGTGCCCAGATCCGCGTGCCAATATTTTCCACTCATTACCACTGTGCATCGCGCAACGCCAAATTTAAGTGTGCTGACCTACATGCCAATATTTTCTACGCATTACCACTTTGCACCGCACAATGTCAAATTTAAGTGCACACACCTGCACGCCAATATTTTTCGCGCATTACCACTTTGCACCGCGCAACGCCAAATTTAAGTGCGCTCACCCACTCACCAATATTTCTCGTGCATTGCCACTATGGACCACGCATCGTCAAATTTTAACGTGTGTAGCCACACACCCTTATTTTCCACATATCCCAATATTTTCACTGTGCATCATGCATTTTTAATGCGCACACCTGCACACATTCATTTTTGTGCACATCAATTCCTCGTGACTTCTGCTGCAGAAATTGGGGATTTTGCCAAACTTTTTCCCAATTTTCACCATATACAATCTGCAACTATGAAATTTGTTCAATTTCACCCTGATAACACCAATTCAACCTTTGAAACAACAAATCGTTGTTGGTTAACATTCTTGGAACAATTTTTTCCCAAACTCAATTCACGAATTGAGAATTTTAATCAACTAATATCGCCCCATCTGTCATGGCTTCCCTGTAACTTCAAATTCAACCAATTCCAGGTATGAATTTTCTAGAACAGATATGAAATTAGGAATATCTCATTACTTGGTCAAATTTCTCAATTTTCCCATAAATTTGGGGTTTTTCCCAATTCCACGTAATTGCTTCTAATTTTTACCATGGACACTCTGTCACTTGAAATTTGGCCACTTCAAAATCAATTCTCTATGAAATTTTGCTTCAACACAACTTGCTCAGCCCATCTAGACTCAGTGTTGAAAACTGGAGCTCTCATACCATATTGTAACATCCCCAACATCCAACTGGGCTATGCCACATAACAAATTTATGAACTGTATACAAATTAAAACATATACACACATAAAATCTTGCGAAACTTTATATATATAAATTAAAACAATAAAATACATTCTGCAAATGCAAAGATTCATACAGAATAATAATAAAAATACACATGCATCACACATAGGAAAAACCCATAAAAATAAACACATAAATAATAATTCATCATGTAATTTAACAGACAATTGACACTTGTCTTGGTAAAAATATCACCAATTGCATGCAGAACTTCCAGGAACCTCCCAGACTTAGACCACGCTGCTCATCACTCTCAATAGTGGGTCACCCTTGAGCTAGGACTAAACACCACCTGGGTAAAGGGATTCCTAACCAGGATGATTCATCTCAGACAACAGGAAAGAATCTGTCACATGTGCCAACTCAAACTAACAGCCTGCAGTCCCTCATTTCCCACATGCTTGTCCCACCCCACGAAGTGTACCACTTCCTTGCTCAACAATCCTTTAGTTTCCCTACTTCCTTTCTGGGCTTCAACAACATGCCAGAAAAGAAGTCTCAGATCCTTGTAGTTGCAGTTTGACACCTTTCGAAAATCAATTCCCAACAATTCTCTTGCTTATAGAGAAATTGTTCACGGTCCTGACAACCCGCCTCTTCAGTCTCCCATGGGCCTAACAACCCTCTTATTCAGTCCAACTCCCAAGATAACCAGGTACATATATAGGTATGGGTATGGATATAGGTACAGATAGGTACGGAGGACAGTTGAATGAGTGAGTGAATGATCATGGAATGAATAGGAAAATGAACTAAGTCCAAGCTATATGTATGCATGTTCCCAACTTGACACTAGTCATGTTGATAACTACTGTGGTCCACTTGTCCCCATCCTTAGAACTTAGGATAAAATAATTATCCAAAATTTATACTTTAAGGAATATTAATATAATATTCCTTTTTTTCTTAAGCTCCCTAGCTTAGCCCCTTATCCTTAACTTTTAGCCCCCTGTTTCCCTAGCTAGTAGAGTTTAGTCCCCCGTACTCTTTTATCGTGGTCGGTCTACATGCAACAATGTATTTTGTATTAATGATATACATAATTACATAAATAGGATCACTGGCCTTTAACATCTAGGCTCTCCAACCTAATTCAACTCATAAGCCTCCTAGCTTATAATAATTGGTTGACCAACCTATACCACAGAACATGTACACAAAGGCTCCCTAGCCTCAAACTCGTGCGGACTTGCGTTTGTTGCACGTGGAATCTTGGAATGTGAACACTTCATCATTTTATTGCATAGTACATGTGTGCACTATACCATGGAAGGTGCATACAAAAATTATATCAAAAAGTTGTAATGTACCCCAAGTTTACCAAATAAAAACAAATTTGTTAGGTGCATTAAAACTCCTTAAGTCTAATAAACTTGATCAAGCTTAATTCTATTATCCTCGTTATCGTAATTATGGCATGTACCTCCTCGTAATTACAAGTGATCAAAACCAATATAGTTATCTTATCTAAGTGAAGACGTGCGTATTAGAATATTTCAGTGCATGAAAAACTGTTCAGCGCATTCAAAACTGTAAATAATAGACTAGCGTTTAGTATGCTCACGATATTTGTATTATCAAAATGATGTCTGCAAATTCTTATTGTGTCCATAAAGTGACTATAGTAACCATATCCTAACATGGATACTACTCTTATCATAAAGGATCTATATAAGTGGTTTTACCAAAGGACTCAACACATATATAGAAATCATAACATATTCATATTTGTAGACATTAAGTGAAATCCTAACACTTATATATAAATCCGTACATGGAGTT
>ML782284.1:19954-35723 GCA_009831015.1 Picea engelmannii
ATCACAGTCCCGAGCCAAACCCTTGACGACAAAGGCGTCCCCCTGAAGCCAATAAAGCTCTGATACCAAATGTAAATTCTAACCTTGTACAATATCTACTACAAACTGATATTCAGAAAAGAACAGAAAAGATACAATGGCAATTACAAACATTACACAGAGATTTTTTACCTGGAAACCCAAACCGGGAAAACCAACATATATTATATTGATACATTGTTTTACACTGTTTACAATACAATATACATATAGGAGTCAGCGGCATCCAAAACCCTAACCTAATGACCTGGATTAGTCCAAAACCCTAATTCCTTAACAGGAAATAGAAAACCATCGG
Organism: Picea engelmannii; assembly: GCA_009831015.1. Classification (NCBI taxonomy): domain Eukaryota; kingdom Viridiplantae; phylum Streptophyta; class Pinopsida; order Pinales; family Pinaceae; genus Picea; species Picea engelmannii. The sequence goes on from ML782284.1 coordinate 20,292, forward strand.
CAAAAAACCATGTGCCGAAAAACCACCTAATATCATGTGGTCCTGGAAATATGTCGGCCCAACGAAAATATGTCGGCTTGAAAAAAAAAATTCGGGGGAAACTGCACCCAAACCCCCGCGTGGGGGGCTCTGCTCCCCTGCACCCCCCCTCTAACCCCCCTGCACGCCCGGCGCAGGCGCTCAGACACCACTACTCGTGCAAAGAATATAACACATACCCAATAGTGGCCTCTTCCAAGTTGCATATTTTATCTAGATCTTCCAATACCTTAGATCATCCAAATCATTAGGAAAATCCTCCACCAGGGGTTTCTTCACTTTGGCCTTGGATGATAGGAGAGGTCAACCTACTCATAGTAAATATTTGGATGTTAGCAACTCCTCCTCATCAATAAGTGACGACTTCTCCATGGCTTGAGCACAATATAGTATAGGCACCTACAATCAAGACATTTTTGTAAGGTTCTTGAGAGAGATCTTCTCTATTATGATACTCCCAACTTTGTATCTTTTTTTTTCATTTGATGATAGATTGTAGATTCTAGACCTTTGAGCTTAATTGATATATATGTTTTTCTTTAGGAACCACCTAGTATGTATTATTTCTAATGTACCTAACAATCCCTTTGATCTATTTATAATCACTTGTTGGACATTAAGAAAATCATCTTATCTTGTCTTATATTATCATCTCACTTTACAACAACAATTATTTTACAACAACAATTATTTCTCAAGACAAGTTAAAGACACCACGGACTCAGTACATGTATCTAATTTTAAACTTCAAGAACCAAATCAAAAAAATGCAATCATTTACTTGTTCACACATTTTGGGACCACGATAACAATGGGAGGGCATATCTCCGCCCATTGATATATGCTAAATGCTTTATAACAAATTTTGCACCTTCCTCATTTACAATAATAGATTATAGTTTTTGGTTTGCATGTTCGGAGTGGAGATTATGCTATGAACGACAAACTATTTGAGGAATCCAATTAAGTACAAATAGAGCATAATGATTTGACTTTCCAACATTGTTTTGTGTATTGCATGAGCATCCCACTAAGCCACAAAAGAGAGGACTTGCCATTATTTCTACATGATCACTCCAACGTATGACTATTAAAATATTTTCCATATGGACATACCTCTTTTTGTTTTCTCAATGAAGTAGATTTGATCTATAATTAAGTGGTTATACTCAATCATAGGAATTAAGAACATAATCTTACATTAACAATCTTGGACATGTGGTATTACACACAGGTTTTTCATAATCTTACATTAACAATCTTGGACATGTGGTATTACACACAGGTTTTTCATAGAAGGTTAAAATTCAATAATTATCCTTGACAATGTATTTATAGATTTCTTATAAAAAGTTAAAATTCAATAATTATTATTGACAATGTATTTATTTTTTTATAAAATAATATAAGTTGATTTTTTATAAAATATATTGATATTTTTAAATATTTTTGATAAAATATATTTCCTTTATTTTTATATCCAAAAATGCATTTTACACATAGAAGAGAAATGTGAAAAAAGGACTACCAGTTAAAGGCAATAAATACCTAACACATCAAACTTGGCCACACAGATCTAAAAAAAGAAAAAGTGTTAAGTACCACAACTCCCAATAGAGATAAATATTAATCAATATAATAAATAGGTAGTCTGGCCAAAATAAGATGCCATAATAATTTATGTAATCATGTCCATAACGAGATGGCTCTCGTCCATCGAGGGAGAGGGTCAAGGTTGGAATTTCAAAGTTGAAAAGCACGTAGAATTTGATGTTCTATACCATTATAATGTCTGTTTTACTGGTTGCAAAAAGAAAGTTGATGGTTGCACAAAATTAGGAATAGTATTTGACGGTGACTGGCGTTCATCAAATTTTATCCCTTAAAAAATTTCACTTTTTATTAAAAAAAATTAAAATATTATAATAAAATATTATTTATTATTTTTATGAATTTCAAAATATATTACTAATAATATTTTAAGAAAGTGTTATCTATAGTACTAACTTTTTTTATAACTTATTAGTCCTTGCTGAAGGTTTGGGACTATAGCAATGAGTTGTCCTTGGACTATGTATTAGTTTATTGTTGACTTTAAATTCATGTGCTATATCAAAGTAGAAAATTGAATATGTATTTTTTTTAATAATAATAAAAAATATATTTTTAAATTTAATTCGCTAATAGCTTTGAAGTGTTATTGTAGGCTTCATGTCATTCAATGTATAAAATTGATTACACAACTAATGGATTTAACAATTTGACAAAGAATAAAGAGAGCATACTTTTACCTATATTTATTAAGACCCTGCAAAAATCTTATCTCTTATTATTATATGGCATACTAGTGAGAGGCATTATATAATAATTGAGTATGGGGAAAAGCGTGAAGAAAGCATGAACTGAGTGTTTCCATATCCTTGGAGAGACTCGAACATATGACTAGGGAAATGTTTTTGAGGACAACGGTATGGAGGATATAATGATGTACATGTGGTCAAACAGTAAAATGACATTGGATGACAATCTCATAGAGTACATGGGATGGTTTAAGTAGAACTCTGAATGGTTGGAAATGTTCTCCATTCCAAGTATGTTTTTGACCCAGATAAATATTGTATTGCGTTTGAACATTAAAAATGCAGAATGCTTGGTCAATTATAATAACTAATAGATTTTCACACATGCAGAAAATGCGGAAATGGTTAGGACTGCCACGTACGTACACCCCATTAGTGGCGATGGTTCACTCAGCCCTTCTGACCAACTGCTTGATAAAATGAACAATGTCGAACAATGGAAGAGGGAATGAGCTTTAATTAATACTTCATTAAAATACGGCTAATTCTTTAGATGATTCATGTCTGTAAGTATGAGTAAGATCCAAATGTTAAGAAGGTCAAAGATTTTAGGATAGTCTTTTTTGAAAGAAGGTCAAAGTTTTTAGGATAACTTTTTTTGAAAGTTAAGATATCATGTTTGTAATTATGAGTAGGTTCTAAATGTTAAGAAGGCCAAAGTTTGTGAGATAATTTTTTTAAGATAATAGTTTAGAATAATAGTAAAAATGCAAAATGCTTGGTCAATTTTAATGATTTTGTACACAAAGTCAATTCAGCTCAATACATTTTGACGACAGCTGCACCTGCAGGCACGCCCGCTCACATAGGATCTTCTTCTCCTTGGCCCGAAGAATGCCAAGGTTCTTCTAATTCCCTATTGAGAATTTTCCTTACCCACAACAATTCTTCAACTAGTCTCCCTTAATAATCGAGAAATCGAAATTCGCGAAGTCGCGAATTCTGTGGTCGCGTGTTTCATGCCTCACGATTCTCCGAAAGTCGATGTGAGTCAACGCTGACCTTTTTATCTCTCTATCAGATTTCTCCCTATCGGGAAATCTCTACTTGCGACCTCAACAAATAGAATTTCCAAGCTCCGAGCCCCGATGTCCCAATCCTCCAACGCTCGTGTCGATTGCCTATTCAACGGTCCCATCACCTGGTCGAGATTTCAGAATTTACGGGATCACGAATCCTGATGCCAAAGGATTCAGGACTTACCTTTTCCCGATCTCCGATATGGTGTGTCACCTGTCCTCCACTAACTCCGGTTGTGGCCCACACAACCCTTCCATCGGGATATCGCGTTTCGTAATTCCAAGTTGCAAGAGTTTCTTACTTTCGAAATCCCCGATGCTTCAAACTCCAACTCCCTTGAGATCTCCTGACACACGTCCCCATAGATGGACGGTTATGATCTTGTCGGGATATCGTGTCTCGCGATATCACAATTCTTGTTGCAACAACTTGGAGCTCTGACTCACGATTCCCCGATATGCAATGTCACGTGTAGATCCGATGGCTCCTATGGCACAGATCGATGGCTATACCCCTCCTGGGCTTGGATACTTTCGCGCCTATGCTGGTAACTTCCCTGCACCTCCACGAGATCCAACGTCCCTCGGAATTTTGCAGAATCTCCTCAAATGATTTTGACCATCCTCTTTTCCCTTTGTAAACCCACGAAATGTGGAAGTGTCTGCCCACGAGACTCGTTCATCTGCTCGCCAACCTGTGGCACTTCCCTCAAACTTTCAATAGCACCTTCCCTGCGCTTATCCTTCAGTGAATTGGAAGACCTACTCCTCCTGATCTTTTCCATGAATTCGAGTCTTTTTGGAAACCTCTTGCACGCACTCCTTACTTCAACTCTTCAACCTTGACTGAGTGTTGAAGTCTCTTGACTCTGCGCACTCGTGCAGTAGCAGTCTTTCAGTCCTTTACTCAGGTTCGCAACCCTAAGTCTTTCTCTTGACCTGGACACCCCTTGCACGGCACTGTGGCTAACTACACCTTCAAGGAATTGAGAATAAAAGCTATCTCTAATTGAACCCTGCTGTCAACGCACTCCTTGCGGACAATTCGACTACACTCCTTACAGGAATCCTTTTGGCTCAATTAGAGAAACAATTGAAACTCATTCACTCACCCTCTCAGACTTCAATTTAACCATGAAATCGCATACACCGCATATAAAAGAAATTGTATGACAAGAAGCAAATATTCATAAGCATAGCATCAATACATAGAGAAATTAACACAAACCATGAATTTGAATCAAAGTTTTCTTCTATTTATTCAAATTCCTGTACATGGGTGTTCTTCATACAATTCTCTGTATGCTCCTCCTCCTGCTTCTGGATTATGTTACAATGTTACAATGACGGTGTCTATATCCGTTTTCCCTCTTGGACTCTAAAGCTATCAAATCTAGAATTAATTCCTATCTACCAACATTAACTATATTAAAGGCCGACTATCTACCCAAGGACGTGAGCTATCCGCTCAAGGTCCATTTACAACATACAAAGGCGCCTCTTCTTAAATGACTCATTTAAGATTTGTGCAACAGTCCCAAATCATTTTCCAAAATTTGTGTTGGCTTGTCCAGCTGTCTCCCGCTTCCGTGCTAGCTCGCCTGATGAGTCGGTGATGCTCCTGCATCATACTCCTCAGCTTGAAAACTTTCATGGGCTCCTGTCCATGAGCTCCCGCATGGTATGTCCATGCTTCTGTATCACTGCTTCGCTCTCCCAGCTGCCATCTTCCACTGGGTGGTTCTTCCACTCGACCAGATACTTATAGTACTTTTTCCTCCTTGTCTTCTTACTCACTCTCTTGTCCAGTATGCACTCCATCTGCGGCTTCTCTACAACTGGAAATTGTTTCATCCACTGGATCACTGGCTGCTTAGTCTATGCTTCTCCATCCCTGTATGGGTATAGATCTACAACATTGAATATTGGATATATCTCGATCCCATCCGGCAGCTCGATCTCATAAGAATTTTCTCCGAATTTTCTCAAGACCTTGCATGGTCCAATTTTCTTCATCTTTAGCTTATTGTGTGTTCCCCTCGGGAACCTTTCCTTCCTCAAATGTGCCAAAACTAGATCACCAACTTCAAACTGAAGTTGTCTCCAATGTTGATCTGCTCTGCACTTGTACTTCTGGTTTGACTTCAGCAATCGCTCCTTCACCTGGCTGTGAAGTTATTTCATTGCCTCAATGAATTCTTCTGCACTAGAGTTGCTAGAAGTGGTCTGTTCTGAATCCCGCAGCTCAAAAATTCCTCTCAGCTGCATCCCATATACAACCTGAAATGGACTCTTTCCTGTGCTCCTGTTCACCGAGTCATTGTATGCAAACTCTGCCTGTGGCAATATGCTATCCTAGCTGCTATGGTGTTGTGTCACCAAGCTTCTCAGCAAGTCTCCCAGACTTCTATTGACCACTTCTGTTTGTCCATCCGTCTGAGGATGATAAGAAGAACTAAACATCAAGTTAGTTCCCAATTTCTTCCATAGTGTCCTCCAGAAATTCCCTATGAACTTCGTGTCTCTGTCCGAAACTATGCTTTTCAGCAATCCATGGAGTCGAATGACCTCTTTGAAGAACAAATTTGCGATATGAGTTGCATCATTGGTTTTCTAGCGTGGGATAAAATGTGCCATTTTAGAAAACCTGTCCACTACTACAAAGACAGAATCAAATCCTCTTTGCGTCCTTAGCAATCCTAATACGAAATCCATGCTTATCGCCTCCCATGGCCTCTCTGGTGTGGGCAATGGTTGATAAAATCCTGCATTCTGCTTTCTTCCCTTCGAATGCTGGAAAACTCTACATCTATCAAAGAATCTCTTGACATCTGCTCGCATTCCTAGCCAAAAGTATGATTCATTCAGCTTCACGAATGTTTTGTCATGGCAAAAATGTCCTGCCAAACCTCCATTGTGCTCTCTTTCAATAGGTTCTCCCTCATGGAGCAATTTGGAACACACAGTTGATTGCCTCTAAACAAAAATCCTTCCTAGATCATATAATCTATCCAAGGGCTTCTATCTCTGAGAACTGGATTCTCAGCTACTTCATACACTTCTCCAAAATCTGCATCACCTGCGCACATGTCCCTGAGATTTTCAAAACCCAATGTTTTGACTCGGAACTCCTGCAACAATAAACACTTCATGCTCAAAGCATCAAAAACTTTGTTAGTAGTACCCGAAATATGCTTAATCACAAATGTGAAATTCTGCATATACTCTACCCATTTTGCATGTTTCTGATTCAACTTCTCCTATTGAGTCACAAACTGCAATGCATGATTATCACTGTACAATACAAATTCTTTCGGGGATCAAGTAATGCCTCCACTTCTTCAGTGCTTGTATGATAGAATAAAATTCCTTATCATACGTGGAATATTTCAATTTCTCCTCATCGAGATTCTCGCTGAAATATGCAATCATCCTGTCTTCCTAACTCAAGACTGCTCCTATGGAAAACCCACTTGCATCACATTTCACTTGAAATGTTTTCTAAAAATCTTGCAACACCAGCACTGGTTGTTTCGTGATCTTCCTCTTCAACAGATTCAAGCTCTTTTCAGCCTCTGTTGTCCAGTGAAAAGACTTATTCCGCTTCTTCACTGTGTCCATCATCACTGTGCTAATCCCACTGAAATTCCTGATGAATTTCCGATAGAAACTAGCTAAACCATGAAACATTCTCACCTCAAATACATTCCTCGGTGATGGCTAATTCTTAATTACTTCTACCTTACTTTGATCCATCCTCAATTCATTCGCCGATATGAAAAATCCCAAGTAGATGAGTTATGTCTTCATAAATGAAGGCTTTTTCATATTTATCAATAGCTTCTCCTACTATAGCTTTCTCATCACAATGGCCAAATGTTTCAGATGTTCAGCCTTTATCTTATTGAAAATCAGTATGTTATCCAGATATACGATGACAAATTTTCCAATGAATTCCCTCAGGACTTCATTCATCAACCTCATGAAGGTACTCGGTGTGTTTGTCAAGCCAAAAGTCATAACAAGCCATTCATACAGTCCTTCATTGGTTTTGAAGGCTGTCTTCCATTCATCGCCTTTCCTCATGCGAATCTGATGATATCCGCTTTTCAAATCAATCTTTGAAAAGTATTTTGCTCCACTCAAGCAGTCCATTAAATCATCTATTCTTGGCAATGGGAACCTGTACCTGATGGTTATCTTGTTCATTGCCCTCGATTCAGTACACATTCTCCATCCTCCATGTTTCTTCGGACTGAGTACTTTCGGAACAACACATGGGCTCAAGCTCTCCCTCACTAATCCTTTGTCCAATAACTCTTGGACCTGCCTTTTAACCTCTTCATTTTCCTGCGGCGTCAACCTATGCGCAACTTTGTTTGGCAAACTGGCCCCTGGTATGAGGTATATATGATGACTCACACTCCTCATTGGTGGCAACGAATGAGGTAAGTCGTCCACTATGATGTCAGCAAACTCTTCCAGTAGTTCTTGAATCTCTTCTGGTAGATCATCCACTCTTGTGCTAGTTAGAACAATCCTTGGTTTTCTGACCACAAAGAATTGTGGATGTTCTTTCTTCTTCACTTCTGTAAGAAGTTCCTTCCCACTCATGAGAAGTACTGTGTTTCTTACTTCTGACTTCACCTCTTTCTCCTTTATCGGAAGCAACATATGGGTTCTCCCATTCTTCTCCAGGGTATATGTGTTCATTCTCCTGTCATGAAGTACATTCTGATCATATTTCCATGGTCTACCCTGCAATAGATGACATACATCCATGGGAATGACATCACAAAGTACTTTATCATTATACCCTCCTATCTTGAATTCAACTAAACACTGTTTAGTGACACTTACCTGATGTCCCTTCTGTAGCCATGAAACTTTGTATGGACTCAGGTGATCGGTTGTCTCCAGCTCTAGTTTCTCCACCATCTCGGCTGAAACGAGATTATCCGTGCTACCACTGTCAAAAATGACCTTGTACACCCTGTCCTTGGTTTCGAAAGCTATTTTGAAAAGTCTGGTCCTTTGAGCTGAGTCTTTCACCTATTTCCCAAGTGTTAAGAGAGCTTTACGCATCATCAACGACCTTCCGCCTTCTATGTCTTCGGCCTTAACATCCTGCTTCTGCACTTCGGTGATGTGAGCTTCTCCACCGTCTTTCTTTTTTTCTGGACACTCGAACGACATGTGCCCATTTTTCCCACATGTGAAACATGTGATGATTCCACCTCTTCCTCTTCCTCTACCTCTGGTACGAGGAAAAGTGTTTGTGTTATCATAATCTCCCTTCTGCTCATTATGCTGCCCTCTCTGTTTGACATATGGCCTTCTCTGTGAGGTTCCACCTCTTTCAACTTTACCCTAAGGTTTCTTCCATTCTTCCTTGGGCTTCTGGTATTTGTCCTGGGAAATGGATTTGCCTCTGGGCTGACTTCTGCCTCGCCCTTGCTGTCCTAGCTTGCGGCTCAGCTTTTCTTCAGCTTTCAAAGCCATCTGATAAGCATCCTCCACCATCCTGATGGTAACCATGCTTAGTTCATCCTGAATGCTGTATGTCAGACCATTCAGATATCTAGCAACCTTCTCATCATCACTCTCCCGATGACCTGCCCTGATGTTCAGTCGATAGAATTCTTTATTGTATTCTTTCACTGTCATCAACTTTTTACTCAGGTTATGCATCCTCCTGAATAGAGTGATTTGATAGTCTCTCGAAATGAACTTTGCCTTCATCTTCACAATCATTTGATCCCAACTCTTGATCTTCTGCTTGCCTTTGCAGCGTCTATCTCCTTGTAGCTTGTCCCACCATAATGTTGCATGTCCTTTCAGCGTGTGATAGCATGTATGACCTTCTTGTCCTCTTCGATATCCTCATAATCGAAGTAGGTGTTAAGAGCTCTAATCCAATCTAGTATCTCCTCTGCATCCAGATTTCCCTCGTAAACTGGAATGTCCATCTTCGCCTTTGCACCCATCCTAGCGATAGCTTTAATTAGACGTTCATTTGCTGCATCTTTAGCTATAACTTCCTCCTCTCATTCAACTTCAATCTCACTTTCGGAATCATTGAGATCCCCTGCACTAGCTGTGCGTCTTTGCATTGTCTCCATCTCCTCAAGTCTTGCTCAGAGATCACGCATTTGCCTTTCCATTTCCAGATTGACTACCTGTCGACCTCTTCTTCACACCTCCCTATCCTCCAGGTCAGGTGACTGTCTTTCTCTCCTTGGCGGCATGGAAAATGTCCTTCTTCCCTGCTATAGAAAGCAAAGAGATACTCCCGCTCTGATACCACTTTGACAACAGCTGCACCCGCAGGCATGCCCGCTCACACAGGATCTTCTTCTCCTCGGCCCGAAGAACGCCAAGGTTCTTCTAATTCCCTATCAGGAATTTTCCTTACCCACAACAATTCTTCAACTAGTCCCCCTTAATGATCGAGAAATCAGAATTCGTGAAGTCGCGAATTCTGTGGTCGCATGTTTCGTGCCTCACGATTCTCTGAAAGCCGATGTGAGTCAACGCTGACCTTTTTATCTCTCTATCGGAGTTCTCCATATCGGGAAATCACTACTCACGACCTCAACAAATAGAATTTCCAAACTCCAAACCCCGATGTGTCGATACTCCGACGCTTGTGTGAGTTGCCTATTCAATGGTCCCGTCACCTAGTCAGGATTTTGGAATTTGCAGGATCGCGAATCCTGATGCCAAAGGATTTGGGACTTACCTTTTCTCGATCTCCGATATGGCGTGCCACCTGTCCTCCAATAACTCCGGCTATGGCCCACACAACCCTTCCGTCGGGATATCACGTTTTGTGATTCCAAGTTGCAAGAGTTTCTTACTTTCGAAATCCCCGATGCTTCAAACTCTGACTCCCTTGCGATCTCCTGACACGCGTCCCCACAAATGGACGGTTTTGATCTTGTCAGGATATTGCGTCTCACGATATTGCAATTCTTGTTGCAACAACTTTGAGCTCTGACTCGTGATTCCCCGATATGCGATGTCACATGTAGATACGACGGCTCCTATGGCACAGATCGACGGCTATACCCCTCATGGGCTTGGATACTTCCGCGCCTGTGCTGGTAGTTTCCCTGCACCTCCACGAAATCCAACGTCCCTCGGAATTTCGTGGAATCTCCTCAAAGGATTTCGACCATCCGCTTTTCCCTTTGTAAACCCATGAAATGTGGAAGTGTCTCCCCACGAGAGTCATTCATCTGCTCGCCAACCTGCGGCACTTCCCTTGAACTTTCAATAGCAGCTTCCCTGCGCTTATCCTTCATTGAAATCGAAGACCTACTCCTCCTGAGCTTTTCCACGACTTCGAGTCTTTTTGGAAACCTCTTGCATGCACTCCTTATGGTAACTCTTCAACCTCGACTGAGTGTTGAAGTCTCTTGACTCTGCACACTCCTACAGCAGCAGTCTTTCAGTCCCTTACTCAGGTTCCCAACCCTGAGTCTTCCTCTTGACCTGCACACCCCTTGCATGGCACTGTGCCTAACTGCACCTTCGAGGAATTGAGAATAAAAGCTATCTCTAATTGAACCCTACTGTCAACGCACTCCTTGCAGACAATTCGACTGCACTCCTTTTTTTTTCTTTTTTGTAAGTAAGTATTTTTATATATTAAATCCTTCTAGGAACCAAACCAAGAGTACAAAAAACTAAAGTCAACTGGTTGTAATTACTGAACTGCTCCAGAAGGAGAAACCAGTTCAGCCAACCAGGTAATTCGAGTATCATAGCTTCTATCAGTCCTAGCATAAATAGACAACTAGAGTAAAATTTAAAACAAGAAGCATCCCCCTAGAGGGGTTATACAAGTGATGTATAATCTGGCACATACTCTGACAGAAGGCCTGGCCATGGCTCCTCAATGACAGGTGTCCCGCTGGTTGCCCACTGCATGTCATTGGCCTCGGTGCACTTGTCCTTATGAGCTGCCATCTTAGCACCTGTCGTCGGGGTGTACACCTGCAGACTGATGCCTATCATCTCCTTGACCTTCGGCTGAACCATTCCCTTGACAGCTTCTGCATTGCTAGCTGGTATGTGCTCCTGCCTGTCGGTGTCCATGAATGCTGGCTTGAACTCCTTCCGACCAGGCGCCTTGTTGTCCTCTGCAACTTCTTGCTGATGGCTACTCTCATGATCGCTGGCAGTAAGAGATGCTTCGTCGGACTCTGCTGGAGAGGCCTCTGGGTGGTTTGAGAGGAGCTGAAGGAGAATTGATAGCCACCCTTCCATCTGCATCACACGAAACTGCAGGTCCTCCACTCCTTGAGGGAGTTCGAAAACCAAATCATACAAGATGGTGAGACTTTCATGCGACTGGTTGGCTGACTGTGACTTCCTTCTGTAGCTTGGTCGACCATGGACAGGCAGTCCAGTGGGTGATTTAGCAGGAGCCACCACCAGTGTTGGAGGAGGAGAGGAGTGCCTGGAGGAGGAAGGGGCCCGCCAAGAAGGGTGACATTGAGGAGGGTTCAGGCTGGTGTCGATGATGGCCAAGCAATCGAAGGTGGTGGGAGTATGGGTGGTCGACCCATGGAGTCTGAGCGACATAGCCAAAGTTGGAGATGAACCAGAGGGTGAAGTAGACGCGCGAGGCCTCCAGGGATGCCAGGGAGAGCCTCTGTGTGGGCGAAGTCACTGGCGTGGCATGGTGATGCCTGGCGGGTGGCGGAGGTCTGCAGAGCCGAGGCTGAGGGAGGGGAGCGGCCGGAGGGATAAAAACACCATTAGCAAACTAGCAGAACCAGTCCCAGACTGTCGGGCGAAAACACAAACTATTCTCGGCATTGCTCTTTGTGAAAAGGTGGTCGAGGGAGCCCGACTAAATGCCCCTCCCATCGACGTTTAAAGAAAATGAATGCATGGGGGTAATGGCAGTAGTGGGCACAAGCTGAGCACATGGCTCCGTGCACCGTTGGCCTCCCCTAGTATCCTCTATGCGCCAGGTGTCTGGCCCCATCACCCCATCTGGGTGATTCGACTGCACTCCTTGCAGGAATCCTTTTGGCTCAATTAGAGAAACAATTGAAACTCATTCACTCACCCTCTCAGACTTCAATTTAACCATGAAATCACATACACCGCATATAAAAGCAATTGTATGACAGGAAGCAAATATTCATAAGCATAGCATCAATACACGAAGAAATTAACACAAACCATGAATTTGAATCAAAGTTTTCTTCTATTTATTCAAATACCTGTACATGGGTGTTCTTCATACAATTTTCTGTATGCTCCTCCTCCTGATTCTGGATTATGTTACAATGTTACAATGAGGGTGTCTATATCCGTTTTCCCTCTTGGACTCTAAAGCTATCAAATCTAGAATTAATTCCTATCTACCAGCATTAACTATATTAAAGGCCGACTATCTACCCAAGGACGTGAGCTATCTGCTCAAGGTCCATTTACAACATACAAAGACGCCTCTTCTTAAATGACTCATTTAAGATTTGCACAACAGTCCCAAAGAATTTTCCAAATTTTGTGTTGGCTTGTCCAACAGTCTCCCATTTCTGCGCTGGCTCGCTTGATGAGTCGGTGATGCTCCTGCATCACATTCAGACAACTGTTGTTACAACAAATCTTTCTGATAAATCCAAAGAAAGTATATAATGCCCTATTTTGTAACATATTCCAAGTTATATTGAAATTTCGTTTAACTACGACTCTCCACAGTGACCGTGAAAAAGTCAAATCCGCTCGTTCTTACCCCATGTTTTTTTTTTTTGATGAATTTCAATTTCCGACCAGTGATATATATTTTAGGGTATGTTGTTATTTAGGGATAATTGTAGTCAGGGTAGAAATTTCTTTGCCCAAGGAGAGTCAATGAATTATGATGTAGTAGTTTAGTCAATTGTGAGATAACAGTTTAAATATTTAATGAATTTATTTTTGGTTTTCTAAATTTTTATTTTTACTTTTAAAAGATAACAATTTTTTTAAATGAAAAATTTATAGGGTTTTTAATCACTCATATTTATTGAAATTAGTAAAATTATTAAATATTTTAAATGTTAGCATTCACGTATACTAGTTTAATTTAAAAACAATAATTTTATTAATTAAAAATTATAGTATTAATAAAAATTATAACTCAATTTTATATTAATTGAATAAAAAAAATTGTGCTAATTAAATTCATAATATATTGTTAATTTAATTTAAAAATAACAATTTTATTAATTAAAAAAATATAGTATTAATAAAAATTATAACTAAATTTTATATTAATTGAACAAAAAGTTTTGTGGTCCAACATTGGCTACCATGGGCAATGAGTCTTGCTCCCAATCTCTTGTACGCTATAATAAAGTCCCCTTCTTAATTTAATATTAAAGTTCACAAGTGATTGAACTTGGGAATGACATGGATACTTTGTAGGATACTTGACTTTAGTGTGAATGATGGGGAATGAAGTAGGTGTTTTGTTGTTTAACATTAAAATTTACTTTTTTGGTTAAAAATTTATCTTTATAAATAAAAGAATTAGAAAGATGAATGGGTTTCTGATTGATAGATAGATATATAATAGTTTTGAAAATGTCAAAAAAAACTACTATTATCTTTAAAACATAAAAATACCTCATCATTAATATAAAAAAATAGAATTAATGTAAAGTTATTTTTTATTTTTTTAAATAATACAACTAATTGAAATTATTCACATCACACAATTTTAACTAATAAAAAGTTTTGTTTTTTTTTTAATTAGTTCATAATGTTTGTTTTTTTTTAATAATAAAATTAATTTAAGTTATTCACATGACACAATTTTATATTTTTATTTATATTATATTATCTTCCAAATATAGAGATATCTTATTATATTATTTTAAATAAATAGATTTTACAAAGCCAAATAAAAGAAATTTAGCTTACTATTATTCATTATTTTTGCATTTAGTTATATTAAGTTTAATTGTTCAACATGTATTCCCAACTAACTCCACAGGGACTAACTTGCCATACAACCCTTGTTTACAATAAATATTATTTATAACATTTAATTTTTTTATAACCTATTTACCTTTTATGAATTTCAAATAGATATAATATATGATTAATAATCTTACTCTTAAATGAGAAGCATAATATATAATATTAAACTTACTTTATAACCTTTTACTTTTTATGAATTTCAAACTCATATAATATATTACTAATAATTCTTAAATGGTAGGTTTTATTATATACTAACTTCTTTTATAACTTATTTACTTTAGTTTTACAACAAGTATTCAGGGAATGTTTTTTTAAATGAGCTTTTTTTTCTCAGTAATTATTATGTTTCAATGTATGTTACAAGTAGAATTATAAGTAGTTTTTTAAATAAGATTTTAGGAAAGTTTTATTGTTGTTTTATAACTCAATCCATTAATTTATTTATAAGTAACTAACCAAAGGTTATATTATCATTTACATTTACAATAAAATTAAATTTTGCAAGTTCATTGAAAAGTATAAAATTAGTTAAAATCTTTAAAAAAAAACAATTGTTTAGATAATCAGTAATAATTATTTATAAAATAAATTAAGAAATAAATATTTGAAAATTAAAATTACCTTAACAAAAAAATGATTTGTAATTAATATTATATATTATATAATAAATTAGTTATATATAATATAACTAACTTATATTATGTATAACTAACTTAATATTATTTCCCAATATAATAATAAGTTAATGAAAACTTTATAAATAATGTAATTTATAAGCTAATATAGAATAATAATAATATATAATATAAATGTAATATAAATATATATTAATAATATATAATTAATATATATTTATTTAATGTAATTTATAAATTAATATTAGAATTATATATTTAGTTTTTGGAGAGATTTTTATAAAAGTGTTTATATTATATTATTAGTTAATAATAATATATATTGATTATATATAATATGTATTATATCATATATATATATATATATATATATATATATATATATAT
>ML782284.1:44779-59667 GCA_009831015.1 Picea engelmannii
TAATGTTTTTCTTATTAATTTAATTTCAATCATATAAATATTTAAAAATTAAAATATAAATATACTTCATATTCATGTATATGGAGTGGTTGGTTTTCTTTATTTTTACTTTATTTTTTAATATAATAAAATATAATATTTAATATTAATTTTGGTGGGTTAGCTTAAGTGGATGAGTGTGGTTGTTTACCCAGATTACCATCCATGAATTTTAAACTTTATGGGTTTTTCACATTTTATATATCTTAATATTGTAATGGTTTTAATGTGAAAATACTCATAGATAAATCATCGCCAACCAAAACAAGTATACTACTTCAACTTATAATATTTTATTGTTCAATTCATTTCATTTGATAATTTACACTATCTAACAATTCAAATCAATATAGAGTATTAATTTCCTTAGTATCATTTCTTCAATCAATTAATGCATTTAATCAATTTTCATACTATTATCATTGAAATTAATGCACCATATTGTTTTATGTTATTTAATTATTATTGAAATAAATGCACTTCATTTTTTTTTTTATGTTATATCAATGTTGAAATGAATATAACTAATTGGCTATACTAAATCAATTTTCATAAAATTGATGCATATTATTTTTCATTATTTCACCATTGAAATCAATGCAACTAATTTCTCTAAATCATTTATCATTGTGTCATCAATAAAATCAATGAATTGCATTGTTTTGCATTATGTCATTATTGAAATGATTGCAACTAATTCCTCAAATTAATTTTTCATGTACCATCTCTAAAATATTTGCACCTATTGTTTTTTGTTATATCATTGTTGAAATCATTTCAATTATCTTAATTTTGTAAATCATTTTTTTAATATCATCATTGAAATCAATATACCCTATTTTTTGTGAGATATCATGGATGAAATCAGTGCACGTATTCAATGATTGATATATTGCATTCTCTTTTAGTTTCCATGATTGGAACACATGAATAGCATAAAATTATATACTGGATTATGTATGTCCTTTTTTTCTTTGGTCATATTGTCTATCACATGGAATCACAACATGTTTATAACAAACTTTTTAGCTACACACATGAAAATATTAGATTATTTATTTTCTTACAACATAATCTTATTATAAAAATATTGCACTACAATGTTGTGTTCTCCTTAGTTGTAACATTATTCTCAACCCAACTATTTTACATTTAATTTTATTAATTGGTATCAATCTATAACGATATGAAATTGATATTATTATTTGCTATAAATTTTAAGCAAAGAAAAATCTCTAACACCCAAAATATAGTACAACATTATATATAACAACAAAAATTATTAACCTAGTCACATAACCGTTTCAACATACTTTCCACAATCAACACAACAAACCCTCCATTAAACTTTCAATAACTTCTAGCTCTATTCCTTTCTATAATTTGAAATAAGTTTTAAGTGACATACCTTCCACAATCAACACCACAAACCTTCCATTAAACTTTAAATAACATTGAGCTCTAGCATTTTCTATAATTTGAAATCAAAAGTTTTTAACTGTGGCATCTCATTAAATTGTTCTTCTTGTTATCTTTGGCCACTATTTTTTCTAATTCAATACCAAAGATATATATATTTGATACCAAAATAACTTCATGGAATATTTAGCTTGATGAAATTGGATCTAATCATAGAAAAATTATATATATGTCCAAAATAATCTCTGATGAAAGTTTTTATTGTTGCTTACTAATGCTTTTAATATTATATTATATAATTACATATCTCATTTTCTTTATTTTTAAACTTCTACATTAAAAAGAATATTGTTTTTTTATTTAATCAATATAAAAAAATTATATATCTATCTCCCCAATAGTAAGACACCTTTAAAACATAATATTACTTATTTTAAAATAATTAATATATAAATTCCAATTTCCCTAATCAAAATGATATCACCAAAATTACTTCTTAATTCTGTGAAGCCAAACCTAAATTCAAAGCATAAAATATACTTCTCCATTCTAAGAATAAAATTTACCTCTAAATTCTAAAGTCATAACAATCATAACTAATTTCAAGGGTTAATTACAGTCTAGTCTTTCAAAGCAAAAGAGATAACCACTTATTACATGGATTTCACTGACAAAATATTTATTTCGAATTCATTCGCCGGAGAATCCACAGTTGTTGTCATTTTGTCATCGACGTTTCGAATCCGGATCAGGATTCATCATCAAAACTAATTGCAAATGAATTCGAAATTCCTCACAGGGAGGACAGCCGAGCAGAAGCCGGCCAGGAGCAAAACTGAATCCAGAACCTACCAACTCGAGACTAGGCGTAGGCATCCACAAACCCCAAAGTGGTGAATCTGTTAGTTTGCAGTCAATAGAAATTGTACTAGTGCACAATTTCCCTTTGACTCTTGAAAACACACTTGCGGACAGAATCGTACCTGTAAGTTATTTGTGTATTAATAGTACAAGAATAATTGAAGATGATAAATGCTGTTAAATTACTTATATTTTATTTATAAACCAAATTGCTTATAAGACATACTTAGTACATAGATTACACATATAAAAGATTTATCTTCTTCTTTATGAAATAAAACATGCTTAATACATGGATTACACAGAAAAAAAAAACATTTGTCTTCTGCCTTGTGAAATAAGTTATTTGTATATTAATATTATAAAAATAATTAAAGATGAAAAATGTTATTAAATTACTTATATTATATTTATAATCAAATTAACAGTTACAATACAAGAAATGATATAGGAGGAAGGAAGCCGTTCAGACCTGAACACAGGGAGGACAGCCGGCCAGGAGCAAAACTGAGTCCAGAACCTACCAACTCGAGACTAGGCGTAGCCATCCACAAACCCCAAAGTGGTGAGTCTGTTTGTTTGCAATCAATATAAATTGTACTAGTGCACAATTTCCCTTTGACTCTTGAAAACACACTTGCGGACAGAATCGTACCTGTAAGTTATTTGTGTATTAATAGTACAAGAATAATTGAAGATGATAAATGCTATTAAATTACTTATATTTTATTTATAAACCAAATTACTTACATACTTAGTACATGGATTACGTATAAAAGATTTATCTTCTTCCTTATGAAATAAAACATGTTTAGTACATGGATTACACAGGAAAAAAACATTTGTCTTCTGCCTTGTGAAATAAGTTATTTGTATATTAATATTATAAAAATAAATAAGTTATTTGTATATTAATATTATAAAAATAAATAAGTTATTTGTATATTAATATTATAAAAATAATTAAAAATGAAAAATGTTATTAAATTATTTATATTATCTTTATAATCAAATTAACAGTTACAATGCAAGAAATGATACAACGAAAAATATTCAAAAGTAAAATAATTATATTAATAATGCACTAAATTAAACATCACCTATGTGATTACATCTTAACATCATAACTCAAGATGTATTGAAAAGTAACATAATTATATTATTAATACAATAACTTAAATAACTTAAACTATGTGATTACATCATACTTTGCTGCATATATTTTGGTTGGAAAACACATTGCTATGAAGGAAGAACGTTCACTTTCAGCCTTAAATGAACGGTAGGAATTCATCTAAAGATTTAACACTTGATTGCTTCAATAATTTTAGTTATAGTGCCCTTCCTCCCCACGATTTTAGATAGAGAAAAACCAGCTGCTTTCAAAAGTTCAGTCCATTGTTTTCGGGTCCTTTCTCTACCTCCGGGTGAAACATTCAACATTAGAGCATCTAAAACTTGGGCAGACCCAATAAGGTCAGAATCTTCAGTTAAATCCAGGACAACCTCTGCTATTATTAACTTGCCTTTATCTGCAACGGCCTGGTAGCAGTTTTTCAGTAGCTTGATGCAACCTTCGTCGTCCCAGATATGTAGAAAATTCTTTGATTGACAAATCCAAAATAAACTTATAAGTAAATAAAGTACTACTAATTTCTTGCATGGACAAATCCATATCAAATAATTAACGTACAAATAAAATGGAACAGTATTTCTCACCTTAATAAAAATCGCATCTGCATCTGTGGACGGTATGCTTTCAAACAGATTTCCACTGATGTGTTGTATCCCTAAGTGATTGAGAATACGATTAGAGGAATATATAGGGAATAAAGTAGCGAAATGGAATAACAAGTCGTGAAAATATACTTCAGCGTCATCTGAACTCCTAGAGGATTTAGGTTTGATGGCAATAATAATAATATTATAATTTTAAGGTTATGATTTAAGTGGATATTAAATGAAAGTATGAAACATTCTTGGGAGTTATTTTGCGTGGAGATTTATCTACTTCTTAATTTGAACCTCTAATCTTCTCAGATCAAACACATATCATACACTACCAATACACTATGTATGTACGAATAGACATAAATCCTTGCAGCTTTGACCATATCTATCGTTGCCGCAGATAAAGATCTTTTAGACATACCGGGGAGAGTGGGTGCAGTTGCGATGACGTGGGGAAGATCAAAATTGATGGCGTGGATATGAGGATACGCATCAGTTATCAGATTCAACGCTTCTCCGTGCCCTCCCCCGAAGTCTATCAGCGTGTTGACGTCYTTGAAGCCATCATAAGTAGCCAAGATCTCCTTCATATTAACCTTTGTGATGGAGACCATGGCTGCRTTGAAGATGCCATTGAACTCCGGATCGCTTGCCGTGTAATTCCAGAAATCTTTGCCATCGCCATTAGAATTCTGGAAATTATCGCCTCCATGAAGCACACGTTCGTGAATATGGTCCCAGGCGGCCACTAAAACTGGGCGTGTCTGGAAGAGAACGAAGGGGACGAGGCTTAACGAATTAATATCCTCGGAAACGAAGTAGGTCTTGCTGAGGTTGGTAAGGGCGTATTTCATATCCATGGGCGTATTAGTTCCCTCCGTTGGCTTGATCGCCTGCAAGATTCCCATAGTGGAAAGGTAAGTAAGAATGCGGGAAAGGGCGTCCACGTCGGGAGCTTCAGAGGGGAGTTGGGCGGCGATCTGGTGGACGGATAGRGGAACATCGGGGCCGGCTCTSCAGATGATGTCTGGGATTTTCAGACGAAGGGCGCATTTTAGGAGAAAGGGGCTCACTATRGAAAAGGCCATACTTAGGGCCGAAGCCTGGAGCACCCCTTCGTCCTTCACTGCTTSGATATTCATATCCCGAGCCTGTAGCGGCCCGCCCTGGCTCACGACTAGTATATCCATACCTTTCATGTACCTCAAACGGAGCGCTTGGATTCTGAGGGAAGAGGGGGTGCCAATATATAATATTTGGTGGTAGTCTCACGGAATCTTTTCCGTCGCACTTTGGATTGGCGTTCAAATTATACGTGGTTGATTATAAGCAATACGTTCAAATTTTATATTCAAACATAAAATTTCTGACCGTGACATATTTTCACTGTTGTTTTTCGATTTGTGACAGTTTTCAGTTCGATTTATGAGAGGTGTTTTTCGATTTCTGAGAGTTGTAGTTCGTTCAAATTTTATATTCAAACATAAAATTTCTTACCGTGAGATATTTTCACTGTTGTTTTTCGATTTGTGACAGTTGTCGGTTCGATTTATGAGAGCTGTTTTTCGATTTCTGTAGTTCGATTTATGAGAGTTGTCATTTTTAAGTAGACGATTCAAAATTTAAAATTATAATGATAATATAAGTAATTATGATATCTTAATCTTATGATATAAATTTGTTTCAAATTACTATTTTTTGTTGTTTAAAATTCATTTCTGATATAAATTTGGGTCAAATCATTCTGAATGTAAAATGGATTCAATCTTTGAAAAATATTATTGAAAAAGAATCATTTGTACAACAGTAATTGAAAATTTATTAATATGAAAGCCATGACTCAATTAGTATGTATACCTCCCTAGACTTTACCAGTCAAATAGTGACCTTAAAAATAGATTATTATTATTAGTAGTAGTAGTAACATAACATACAGTGTAAATTCAAACCTGGTTGGTGGTGAAAGCAATGGCTTGAATTTGGATAACATCAAAGTTCATCCATGGCTTTCATAGCAATAAACCCATGGCTTGAGATTACTATATATTATCTATTATTGTTCAATCTATTTCTTTTCTTATTTATTTATGCATAGAATTTTGCCTCTAAAGTTGCTTTCTACAATTTTGTAGGGAGATGTATAATTCCTTCCCTTTTAATTTCCATTACATTTAGAAATATCAAATAACTAAAAAATATTACAATATCAGCCATATATAAAAAATTTCAATATCTGTTTTAAGTAAAATTATTTTATATTTATTTTATATAGAGAGAGGGAGATAGACAAATATAAAGTAATCAAAATAATAAAAAATCATGTTTTGGTTGATAGGTGTTTTCTACTTCTACTGCTAGTATAAGAGATGAATAATTGTTTCAATATTTAATATGGAGTTGACATGTGTCATTTAAAAAAATATTAATAACAACAAAATTATTTCAATGTGGGTCAAAAATAAAATACTTGAATGTCCATCTTGAGTTATATATAAAGTAATTGAAAGTAAAAAAATATTCATATAGGTGCTTTCCGCATCCAAGCATAAGGGAATTAATAAAAGAAATCCATGTTGGTTATCAATAAATTATTTCAATGTCCACCTTAAGTAAAATATTTCAATTGTGTGTGTGTGTGATGATGATGATGATTAACATCCTCTGAGGCGAAATTGACAAAAAACTTAAAACATTCATGCGCCAAAATAGATCCATCTCAACTTCGGATCTATGAGGCTCTAAGAGGGATAAAATCCCTCAAGGCTCAAATTTCTTTTTAGAGCACAAAAATTGAGGAAAGGTTTACACTTGAAGGGATTTGATATCTCTTAGGGCATGATACATCCAGAGTTGAGATGGATTTAGGCTGGTATTTAAAGTATTTGGATCTCAATATTAATAGAGTTTACTCAAATCAAACATGACTTGACTTTGTTGGTACTAAACCAACGTAGATACATCTTAACTCCATATCTATCATGCCTAGAGAGGGATGGAATCTCCATAGGTGATAGATCTAGAGTTAAGATGGATCTATGTTGGTTATTAATGTGCCATGTGTCAAATCCCCATATTGAGCAGGGAAGGAATTTCACATCTTTCTCATAGTGAGAAACACACCATTGAAATGATTTAACTATAATAATTTACTTTCAATTTCTTTACACACACACACAATGTTGCTACTGAAATATTTTACTTAACATGGACATCAAAATATTTTATTTGTGGTTCAACTCCATATTAATCATATTAAGCATTCAAGGAATTGCACATCTCTCTCATAATTAGAAATAGAAAGTACTTATGGGTCGAATAATTTTTTTCAATTACTTTGTCTCTCTCTAAATAGTTGATACAAAATTGTTTTACTTAAGGTAAACATTGAAATATGCTATTTATGGCCGACATATAAACATTTTTTTTATTATACATTTTTTTTAATGTCATGTGTCAACTCCTTATTGAGCATGGAAGGCATTAGACATCTACCTCATACTAGGTTGTAGAAAGCACCTTTCGGTGCAAAAGCAATGACTTGAATTTTGATGCCACTAAAGTTGAGTCAAGGTTTTTAATACCAATAATTTTAAGCCAAGGTTTTTAATATTTATAACTGTATGGTTTGAGATTGTTGGTATTAAAAATTAAACACACATAGTAAATGGCATTGTATGCAAAAAAAGTTGGTTCTCTATTTCATATACTCAACAATGAAATATACATACATATATAGGATTTCTATGTATCAACATATCCCTTGAAAAATCATATATGAATTAGACACATACATATCTAACTAAGTGTTATTGTTTGTTATGACCCAATGAGGGCATATATAGGGTTAAATGTATATGATATGACCCCAAGGGGGGGCATATATGTGGCTAAATGTACATGTAATGTGTAAATATATATGTAAAATGGTCGACCTAATAATAAAGGGGCCTCATTTGTAGGTGTGAATTGGTATATACAAGGATCATGTATTCATCATTGGAAACAGATGAATTGTGATATACGAATGTATTTGGATATTTGGATGAGGTTTTTCTATTCTTTAAGTAATTATTTTATAAGTCATTTTTGTTATCTATATTTGAGTTATGATCCATGCTCACATTGATGTACATGGTGTATACTTTTGTTATGTTATGATATTGTAAGCATTCATAACATAATATTTGGTATCAGAGCATCGACCCTAGGATTTTTCTTCTTCACGTAAGTCATCTTGGCATTTTCACTATAACTTTTTCTTGTAGACTTCAAATAGTGAAACTTGGAGGATATTTAGAAGACATAGTGAGGTACAAGTAGTACAAACTTTAGGCTTTGTGCAGTTACACTTTCATAGATATACCCCATGGAATATAAGAGTTTTTATTGGTCCTATAACTAGTCTCAAATAGGTGTTTCAGGTAAAACAATCATATCGTCTTTATAAAGGATCCAATTTCAGTGAGACTAGTTACATTTAAAAGAGTACAGTCCATAGTATTTCTAGTACAAATTTCAAAATCAGGTATTAAATATTGGACACGTGGCATTATGTACATGTTCACTCTTTAGGAAAGGCCAAAAATCAGCTAGATTTGGGAAAATCACCATAACATTCACTTGGCACATCAAATTTTGGTTAGACCTATGGCATTGCAATGAAGACATATCAGATTATTACAAGCCAAAATTTCATATTTAGAGGCACCAAAATTTCAGAAATACATCAGAAAGAAGGTCGTCGAGGAGGAAAGACTTGAAATTAGGGTTTCAAAGGTCTTTTCACTTACGACTATCATAATTTTTTATTGGTATGTCCAATTGAGATGATTCAAAAGCCATTGGAAAGAGAAAACATAGAATATTATATTGGAACAAGGATTATAACTATTTAAGATAATTATTCCTAATATATTGAGGTTGTAAGTTAAGTTTTGAGTTAAACCTAAACAAAGAATCAATGGATATACCTTAATTTAGTGGAAATGAAGATGAAGTTGAAACCAATCTTATGGAATGGGTGAAGATAATAAAGAAATATGACATAAATGATTTAATGGAAATAACTTATTTATTTGGTGAGGCTTGTAAGTGGTGGATGATTATTGATCATGATATTAGATTGAACATCACATGAAAAAAATTTGAAGAACTCTTCTCAAATAAACAGATCAGGGTTACAAAAAGGGAGGAGATGTATAAAATTAAAGACGAGTTAAAAGAAGCAAAATAATAGATCAAGAATAATGGTGTTGAGCTAAAGATACAAGACCTTAATGAAGAACTTCTTAAAGAAGTTCAAAAATAAAAATAGGGAATGATTAGTAAAGGGAAGTTGGACGAGGCAAGGGAAGAATTGAATAGTAAAGATGAAGAAACATTTAGATTATGAAACCATAATAAAAAACTATTGGATGAGGTTAAGATATTGAAAGAAGAAAAGAAGAATTGCTAAAATCGATAAAAATAAAGGATATTAGATGAAGAATCTAACAAAATATTTTAAAGGGAAATTTGCAAGAAGGTTGAAGAATCCCTAAATACTCATGAGGTAAAATAGGAAATAAAATAAATAATTGAAGAAGGATGTCAAAATTTGATAGATGGGGTCACATTGCAGCTTCAAAAGGAGAAAGAAGAAAATATTTAAGAAGGTCACCAAAAGATACTTGAAGAAGTTGAGCTTCATCTAGAGGATGTACATGCCAAATATGATCATATTATTTCCAAGGATAGAGTAATCAAAGACCAAGAAAAGAGGATAGAGGATGCAATTGTCTATGAAAACAAGATAGATGAAATGGATGTGAAGAGTGAAGGAAAACCATGAAATGTGAAACCATATCAATGCCCTCATTACCAAGAAATATTTCAAGGAAGACAAGAAGGTCAATACCAACATTATAAAGGAAGAAGATGTAATACTTGTCAATATTCAGAGAACAAGGAATCACGAAAACACTCTTCAATAGGCTATTATTAGATACCAACAACCACTGCAAATGGGAGAAGATTCAACAATAATACATGGAATCAAGGGAAGAAAATTATGCAACAAATATCCACCAAGTATTATGGAAAAAAATTATTGATTTTGGGTGGTTGGATCATCATCAAATGAAAGAAGAGAGAAGGAACATAACAAAATCATATTACTTGGTTTCATCACATGTGAAGCCTTTAATTTCAAAGCTTCGAGTACAAATATTTTTTAAGGAGGGTGTTATGTTATGACCCAAAGGGGGCATATACAGGATTAAATGTATATGATATGACCCCAAGGGGGGGCATATATGGGGTTAAATGTACATGTAATGTCCATTGTATGTGTAATAGGGTCTCCCTAATAATAAAGGGGCCTCATATGTAGGTGTGAATAGGTATATATAGGGATCATGTATTCATTATTACGGACATGTAAATTATGATGTATAAATGTACTTGGATATTTGGATGAGGTTCTCCTATTTTTTAAGGAGTTGTTGTATAACTTATCTTTGTTATATATTTTGGAGTTTTCCTCTATGCTCACATTGTTGTACATGGTGTGTACTTATGTTCTATTATGATATTTTAAGCATTTGGAACATAACATTGTTTTCACTTGTCTAATAGATCCTATCAATAATCTATCTACGCTCTAACAACCTCAAAATCCACTGACAACACTGTAACAATCTACCAACAATTACATTTCTTCATTTATTTCTAACATTCTTCCTTAATGGAGAAATGAATTCTCTATTATATCTAGCATATATCTACATATTAAAAACTTTTTTCTTTTTCAAAGGATTAGTGAATATATCAACCATATTCTCATTTGTGTTACAATACATCAAATCAATTTCTTTTGATTGAATATTTCATCTTACAAAATGATGTTGAGTTTCAATGTGTTGCAATTGTGCATGATAAATTGGATTGTTTGTCAATTTCATTGAATTTTGGTTTTCATACTTGATAGTTGTAGGTACTCCTTTCCTTTATCCCATGTCTTCAAAAATGAACCTTAGTGTTATACTTGTGTTTTCCACCATAGACTTCACAAATATGCTATCAAGTTGAAATGCACTTCAACCAAGGTGAATTTTCTCATAAAAATCCCTAGCCACTCTTATTCCTATTAAGAGTGTGTCTGGAAGCACTTTCCTCATAGAATATATGTGGTTGGTCATGGGTTTCCTATATAAAACCCACAATCTCCCCTTAGAGATTCGAAATGAAAAGTTACAAGGATATTATATGAGCAATGGGTTGGATAAATCCCATAATTGTGCATGGGACTTGTGCACGACTTGTATTCACTCAACTCACATGCCATGAAGTCTATTTTTAGCTCCTTAAGAATATCTAAGAATGAGCCAAAATCTAAGGGAAGGGGCTTGGCAGAAAATTTAAATGAAAGCATCCTTATGCTTTTGAATTGGTGTAATAATCCTTCATTTATAGTTTTCTATGATTGTTGAGTGCTCGACATCAACATTAGTGTGATTAGGGATCAGGTGAGAGCCATATTGGTTATCTTACTGTGATACAATTCCATATTATGCTTGTCAACAAAGGTGAACTCATGGCTAAGGAGATGGACTTTGGGTCTTGTATGTAGGAGTACAGTAACATATCTCAAAGTAATTATTATTGTTTTAATTCTATTTTGATAAATATAGATCTCAATTCACACCCCACCGAAAAAAAAATATGTGTATGGATCTATTTTGTGTCTTTAATAAAATTTTGTTGATATAGGTAAGATTGAGTTACTAGATTAGGGATTTATTCATGCAAGATTCTATTTAATGTCCTATGAAAGAATGAGGAAGGTTTTTCTTGTTTGATGATTATGCATGTAATTTGGTAAAGAAACATTGTTGGAGTTGGATCTAGTGAGAATTATTGCATTCATTGGACAACCATCATGATTAATGTATTTTCATTCTTCCCTCTCATTTAATTATGAAATTGCATGATTCATCTCAAGAGAAAAAAGTATGATATCTATCCTCATTGCTTTCCATTGGATCACACATGTCCAAAAAGGGTAGTTTCTAATTTGTAGGAACTTTCCTTGAAACAAAATTGGTGACTTCATTGGAGAATAAATTAGATTTATTACTTCTTTTTTTTCAGGTGTCTTTCTTGATCCTTTTCATCCTAGGAATATTGTATAGACTTTATGATATGTGAAGTTAATTCTTGATTGTATGCAAGCTATTTTCATTCATATTTAGGTAGCATTTTTGGTATTCAGAAGCATCTACATCTAGATTTGTTTTTAGTGATGGATAAAGCCTTGGTTTTAATGTTAGAAGCGAGTTTCCACTTGTCTCTAGTATACTCATAGCTAGTCCAAATATACCCAATGCTATTTTTCTTTTTGGTTGGAAATTTAATCCCCTATTTACCCCAGTAGCCAATAGTGCTACTATTGTTGGGGGAAGCAATTTCCCTAGGTCTAGTTGCATGAAAAGATTTATGAAATCATATGGATTGCAAGGTTTTTCATTCATCATTCATAATCCATTCACCAATACTAAGTTCCCTTTCTTGGAGACCTTTAATTTACCAGATATATCTTGATTGACGAATGGCCCCATCAAGCATCAACCCACCAAGTTGGTTATACCTAGGAAATTACCATCGAATATACCTAAGTTTGAAAAAAATATGGGAGAAGATCCTCCACCCATGTCATGATTTTCCACCGATGGTGTTCATCAAACTCCTCATTGGATGATAGCATCAATTTGTGTTTTTTTCGACAAACCATGACAGGGAGTGTTGTGAAATTGTATGTTGCAGTACTTGATGCTTTAAGTAATGATTTTTCATCTTTGGAGATGATTTTTTTGACACTTTTTCAACTCCTAATCCATTATGAGATTGTAATCAAACTCTTTACATATTTACAATAGAATACCGCCACCCACATTTTCAATCATATTCATGAATGGAGATGGTGACATAGACTCATTAGAGATGAAGTTGTAGATCAGTTTATAGAGGATTGTTTTGTGAAGTTATTATTTACTAATATTGTGAATGATGTTGCTATGTCGGGCGATTTAATCAAAGATCAAGTGATGTTACATTCTTTGATATAGATTTGACTTATTCCCCTGACACTTTATATGAGCTAATAACTCATGCTCCTAAGTCGTTAATAGATCCTCCTAAACCTACCCCAAAACCACATGATGATGGTGTGATTGGTGTTTTTCCCATGCTTATGTTGGTCAGTTGATAGGTCAAATGGGTCAGATGACCATATATTCTAATCTAAACACAATTGCACCAATGTCACAAAATTAATCATTCCCTACCCAAACCTCTGACATTCATTTGGTACAATCACAAAATATGAATAATGCACAACAACCTAGAGGAAAGAAGAAAAACAAACAAAACAATTATGCTTATGGGAAAGGGACTTCCCCTAATTGAAACGCTAATTTAGAAGACACCAAAGAGAAAATTAAGATGAAGTTTCCATGAAATATTTGTACTAGAGACCATCCTACTCAATGGTGTCCTCATATGGATGAGATTCATCAATACTTGTGCCAATGAGAAACCCAATAGAAACCTCCATTCCCAACAAATCAGTTTCCCCTATAGAAGAAATAAATGGTTGCAACAAACCTTCCACCTATGAAATGGGTCACATAGGGTAATCCCCCACAAGGGGGTAATGTCATGAATGCTAATGTTTACATGTGTGACCAAGAAGTTAATATTCATAAGAGATCATAATTACAATAGTTTTGAGAGTGTTCCTACTAATAAGGATATATCTTCATCTCATTTCGGTGGCCCTCTATAGATAGAGAATCCATCCACTGATACAATGCTTCACCCGCCAAGTGTTAGTGTCTTAACCTCCCTAACCCTCTAAGTATATATATTACTATGTATAGATATGTATGGATTCCATGATTAATAAATAAGGCCTATGTTGTAATATGAGCAAAATTATAACAAAGTTGTCAACCTAACGAGAATTGTGACCTCGAAAAGAAAACTCTTGCAAAAAAACTCATATTCTTGCATTAAAAACACCAAAATGAACATTAGAATCAAAACGTGGTGCTATCAATAGCAACTTTTTAGCGGAGGTGGCTAAAATTGCAACATTTTTGAAATCATGGCCTTGAAAAGATAACAAAACCTTAAAATTAACCCTTGAATTGAAAAGTGGTGCTATTAGAAACACCAACTTAATTTTTGGATTTAAAACGATGAGTTGATTGGAACTATGGCCTTGACAATAGATACCATTGTCGAAAAAAACCTTGAACTTGACTCATAATTCAAAAGTGGTGTTAGCTGAAAAAATAATTAATTATTCTTTTTAATAAATTTACATAAAAAAAAAAAATCTCTCTACACCTTGGGTGCCTATGGAATGTAATTCTTTCTTTAGTGAAATAGAAATTACGTTTTTTTCGATAGAAAAAAAACTTGCATTAAGAAAAAAAATCGAAATAATAACAAATGAATAAATGAAAAATAATTCATTTTTTCGTTAAAAATAAAAAAACCAATTTTTTGATTAAAAATGAAAAGAACAATAACTAATTTTTTCACAAAAATATACATTTTTTCTAAATAAAGAAAAAAAGAGCAAATTTAAAAATAATAATAATAATAATAATAAAATAATCAAAACACAATGTCTAAAAAAAAATTACAAAATATACAAAATGTGAATTTTTTTTTATAAAAAAACAGAACTTTACGCATAAAAAAAAATTAACACAAAATATAAAACTAAACTATAAATTAAAAACATAAAACAAAATTTAATTTAAAAAACTCAATATATATATATATATATA
>ML782284.1:60266-90992 GCA_009831015.1 Picea engelmannii
AAACTATGTTGGGCCTATAAATATAGTAGAAGAGATAGATATGTAGTTTGATAGGCCATACACAAGCTATAAAAAACAAAAAGTATCAGTCCATGTACATTACTTGTTAGTGTAGTTGTAGGGGAAGGAATTCTTGGACATGGTTGCCTTGAGAAACTCCTTTTTAGTGTGACGTTGATCAGGGTTATGTGTGCTTGAGTCCAAAATCTAGTGCAGGCGCTTCTCCATTAGCTCCTGATGAAATTTCATCTCGACAGTTTTGCGACGCAACTCCAAAATGGTTTCCCTCTGAGCATCAGTGAATACTAGGTGAGGTGGAGGGGAAGGGACAAAACTGGAGGTTGCATTTGGGTTGGGGAGATGGGAGGTGGTGGAGAAAGTCGTGGGAGGAGAAGAGGATGGATTATGGTCGTCGGCTACATCACGAGGAAAGGAAAAGTGGTGGTCCATGATGGAGTGGTAGGGGCATATGCAGTACGGACCACGATGGTGAATGGAAGAGGGATTTCAACCACTATGGGAAGAGAATGATCTTATTTTTAACAATATGGCTCACTCTCTAGGCATAGGAAGACACCAAGGAGAGTCTTGAATGAGGGTTTCGAGGGTGAAATGGGAACTCAAGGCTGAGAGTAAGATCCTAGTGTAGAGAGAGAGAGATCGCATGGAGGGAGGAATGACAAGAAGATGGAGATCTCGTTAGCAAAGGAGATTAACATAATGAGAAACATTCCTTAGGAAGGCGATAGGTTTAGCCCGCAAAATATTTTGGAGAGCCATCGATATCGCACGAGCATTATACCTGGTGGAGGACAATAGCAGGTGCAGTTGCAGGTTGGAGTGATTTTGGCATAAATGATAATCGTCAGAGCGCCACATGAGGCGAGAAGGGGCAGTTGGTGTGCATGAGATATCATGTAATGTGGCCATCGGTTGACACCCCATCTAGGGTTTGGATTTCTTTCTATGCCTAAACTAAACATTTAGAGAACAAGGGGTGATCCGGGGACTAAGATGGTGAGCATAGAATATCACCATTTTGAAGACTCACCCCTACATTGGAAAGTTTATTAGCAATTTGATTGGCTTCTCAACATATGTGAGAGGGGATGTGATATGGGTAAAAATCCCCCTAATCTGGGTCTAGCGACCAGGTAGAGCCTTGACACATTAAAACATAGAAAATATTCTATTCTACCCCAAATCCAACAAAAACCTAATGATAGTTAAGAGAAGGGAGAGATGATCGAAATGTGTACCTTGAGTCCTTATGTCTATTGTAGATCCCTTCTTGTTGTTATTCATTCCAATATTGCAGGCCTCCTCCCAAAGCTAGCCTGAAACAACTTTACAAAACAAACTATAACAACAAATGCATAACTACCAAAGTCATTTAAAGGGTTATGTATTCATGAAAAACATTCCTAAACATAAACATAAAGACAAAAATATCTGGGAAAAATAAGTTTCTCTTTTATTAATAACAAGATTGGAAGTTACAACCTGAATCTCGTCGATGTCGCTCTACAAACCTCGTATCGGTTCCTCTGCTTTGACTCCAAGTGAACTATTCCTAATATGCTATCCTCACCACCAACATGCCATATAAGGGAAAAGGATGAATGGTATAAGGAAGATTAATGGAACAGAATGTTGAGGATGAAACTCAAAGAAGAAGGCAAAAAGGCTTGGAATACAATGGAGAAAATTTGGCAGAGTTCTCTTTCTTCTTCTTTGATGTATCAAAATCACCCCACCAGGGCCCATTTTGTAAATTCTAACCTTGTACAATATCTACTGCAAACAGATATTTAGAAAAAGAATAGAAAAGATACAATGGAAAATACAAACATTACACATAGATTTTTCCCCTAGAAACCCAAACTGGGAAAACCAACATATTTATATTCATTCATTATGTTACAATGTTTACAATACAAAATACATATAGGAGCCAACGACATCCAAACCCCTAACCCAATGACCTAGATTAGTCCAAAACCCTAATTCCTTAACCAGAAATAGAAAACCATCGACAAATAAACCATGTGTTGAAAAACCACCTAAATATAATGTGGTCTCAGAAAAATGCAGTCCCGATGCAGAAAAAAAAAATTTGGGGGGCGCTGCCCCTGAACCCCCACGCAGAGGGGCTTCGCCCCCCTGCATGCCCGGCGCATACACAATATTATCCAAAGAATATAACACATACCCAACATTCTCCCACTTGTTTCTTTCTTTTCATACACGGGGTTACAGGGTTACATAATCAACAATCCAGGGCAACAATGCCCATGGATCCTCTACACCAAGAGAACTTCTCAGTGCTCAGAGATTTTGTTAATGAGTCTGCAACATTCTTCAAAGTGTGCACCTTCATCAGTGATACTTTATTTTCTTCAATCATGTCTCTCACGAAGTGATATTGAACATCAATGTGCTTTGTCTTTGAATGATAAGCAAGGTTCTTCGCTAGAAAAAT
This sequence comes from Picea engelmannii, assembly GCA_009831015.1. NCBI lineage: Eukaryota > Viridiplantae > Streptophyta > Pinopsida > Pinales > Pinaceae > Picea > Picea engelmannii. The sequence goes on from ML782284.1 coordinate 62,749, forward strand.
TGCACTCTGACTGTCAAACTCTATCCTTACAGCTTGTTGTACCAACCCAATACCTAAACACAATCTTTGTAACCATATTGATTCATTACTTGCATGAGTGGCTGCCATGTATTCAACTTCTATAGTTGAAAGTGCCACTACAGCCTATCTTTTGCTCATCCAACTTATTTCTCCTCCAAACATGTTAAACACATACCCTCTTGTAGATCTCCTACGATCCAAATATTCATCCCAGTCTGCATCCACAAATCCATGTATATCCACCACTCTGTCCAATCCCGGTCTTCCTTTGTAGCACAATCCATAGCTAGCAGTGCTACAAAAATACCTGAAAACCCTTTTTATTGTTGTACAATGCTCCTTCCCTGGTTTTTACATACACCTGCTCAAAAATCCCACTACATGTGCAATGTCTAGTCTAGTACAGACCATTGCATACATCAAACTACCAACTGCACTCGCATATGGAACATGAGACATGTCCTCCTCTTCTTCATGTGTCTTGGGACACTGATCTGTAGATAACTTTACACCAACAAGAATAGGAACCTTGACCGGTTTACATTCATGCATATTAAACCTATGCAATATTGTCTCGACATATTTTCTCTGATTTAACCGGAGTTTCCTCCTTTTCCGATCTCTTTTAATTTCCATGCCCAAAATGAAATTTGAAGCACCAAGATCCTTCATGTCAAATTTAGAGGGCAACTAATTTTTCACATCCTGGATAATCTCCTTGTTGTTTCCTATTAGCAACATCTCATCCACATATAAGACCAAATAAATCAAATGATCACCAATTAATTTAAGATACACACAGTGATCTTCTTTACTTCTTGTGAAGCCAAGTCCTAGCATAAAAGTATCAAATTTTTGATACCATATTCTTGGTGATTGTTTTAAACCATACATGGACTTTTTCATCTTGCATACCAGCTCCTTCTTTCCCTTCACAGCATAACCTTATGGTTGCTTCATATAGATTTCTTCTTCTAGATCCCCATGTAGGAATGTTGTCTTCACATCCATTTTTTCTATTTCAAAATCAAATGCAACAACAACAGATAACAGAAATCTTATGGAGGTTAACTTGGAAACAGGAGAAAAAATCTCAACAAAATCAATTCCTTCAACCTGGGAATAACCCTTTGCTACCAACCGAGCTTTGTATTTCTCCACTTTTCCTTTTGCATTCAACTTATTTTTAAATACCCATTTGTTGCCAATGGGATATCTTCTAGTTGGAAACTCCACTAGATCCCAAGCCTCATTCTTATTCAAATATGCCATTTCTTTGTCCATGGCCCTTTTCCAGAGATTTTCATCCTCTGAATCCACTGCCTCCCTGACAATCCTAGGATCATCATCAGTAATAGACAAAGAAAAATTTGAATGGAAATAATATGGACAATACCTTTCCGGTAGCCTTCTTTCTCGATCCGATCTCCTCAATACTGGAGTATGAGGGTCTTCTTTTTCTGATTCTTGTTATTCTGTAGAGTATGATTCATCATCCTTTAAATCAAATTCTATCTTCTCTAGTTCTTCCTTACTTGGTAGGGCTTCTTGTTTAACAACATCCTTCATTTCTCTAAATACCACGTCTCGTTTATACACTACCTTCTTATTTTTGGGGTTCCAAAGCAGTTAACCTTTGAGACCATCTTTATATCCAATAAAGATACACTTTTCATCCTTCTTATCCATCTTACTCATGTTTTCCTTTGGAACATGAACATATGCATTGTAGCCAAAAACCTTGAGATGTGTGAGAGAAGGTTCCTTACCAGTCCATACCTCTTCTGGAGTCTTGTCGTCCAACGTTGATGCGGGCGATCTATTGACCAGGTAACATGCATTACCCACTACCTCTGCACAGAATTCTTTCCCTAACCTGGCACCACTAAGCATGCACCTTGCTTTTTTCCATCAACGTCTTATTCATCCTTTCCACAACTCCATTATGCTGAGGTGTATATGGAGTAGTATTATGCCTTTATATACCTCACTTCTTACAGAATTCTTCAAATTCATTCCCGCAGAATTCTCTGCCATTATCTGTCCTCAACACTTTAATTATTTTCTCTGTTTCATTCTCAACAAGAGCCTTAAACTCTTTAAACCTATCAAAGACTTTGGATTTATTCATGAGGAAATATATCCAAGTATTCCTCGAGAATTCATCTATAAATGAGACATACTACAAATATTTTCCCAATGATGGGACTGACACAGGTCCAAAAACGTCATTGTGAACTAGCTGTAAAATTCCTTCTGCCCTCTTTGCACCAGAGGGGTATCTCACCCGATTTTGCTTCCCATATAGACAATGTTCATAGAAATAAAAATCCAGAGAGAAGTTAGACATACCCTCAACCATACCTTTACCATGTAGTAGTCGAAGACCCTTCTCTCCGATATGCCCCAATGTTTGATGCCACAGCATAACCTTTTCTCCAGAGATTGTAGGAGTTTTTTCTTCTTCAACTCCAATATTAGGAACAATGGAACTATCACACCCGTCACTAATAATGATTCCTTGAATCTTATATAGATTTACAGACCTAACTCCCCTCAACAACACCATTTCTCCTCGAACCATCTTGCAGGTTTTCTTTTCAAATATTGCTTTTTACCCCTGCATCGTCCATTTTTCTTACAGAAATCAAATTTATAGCCAAACCTGGGATGTGCAGAACACCAGGTAGTGTTCTAATCCTTCCATCTATGAGCCTCAACTTGACTCTTCTTCCTCCTATGATTCTGGTTATCGAATCATTACCTAAGAAAACATTACCTCCATCATACTTTTCATATTTGTAGAACCACTTCCAGTGGGGATTCATATGAAATGATGCACCAGATTCAACCAACCATGCCTCATGATTTGAATGTGTGCTTGAAGAGGCCAAGTACACATCCCCTCGTTCTTCATTGGAGGTCTTTTCTTTTGTAGAAGAATATTTTTCAGATCCCTTCTTTTTCTCAACTTTGGATCTACACTGCTTCTTGTAGTGCCCTTATTTTCCACATCTCCAACATACCCTTACAAAATTTCTGAGACATTTAGATCTACCCTTAGACTTAGATCTCCCACTTGAGAAATTAGATCTATTTCTTTCCTGGGAGCGTCCTCTTGCAAAAAAATGCATATGTGTTATGTCCTTCCATATTCTTCTGTCTCATCTCCTCCGACAACAAGGATGAGACCACTTATTCAAGATTCAAGGAAGTTGTATTACTACCTATGGCCATAACTAGACTATCCCACGAGTCTGGTAAAGAACACAACAAACTGATACATTTATCTTCATCTGAAATTTTAATCTCAACAGATATTAACTGACTTACCGAAGTATTGAAGGCATTCAAATTCTCTGCCACCGAGTCTCCATCTCTCATCCTCAGGTTATACAGCTTCTTTCTCAGGAATATTTTATTTACTAGGTACTTAGACTGATACAAATTCCCCAACTTTTCCCATAAATCCTTGGTTGTAGCTTCCTCTGACACATTCAGTGATACTAAATCAGAGAGACATAGTCATATTGTGCTCTTTGCCTTTCAATCCAACTTTTTCCAGTCATTTGCAGAAGTTCCTATAGGTGCAGTACCTGGATCTACCGTGATCCACTGATCTATGTCCACCAACAAATCTTCCATCTTGAGCTTCCACAGCTCAAAGTGTTTCCCATTAAACTTCTCGATCTCCATCTTTGAATTGCTTGCCATTTCTTTTCACTTGGAAAAATAATACCATAGATCTCCCACTGTAATAAGGCTTATCATAGTCTTGAGCCAAACTCTTGACCACAAAGGCGTCCCCCTAAAGCCAATAAAGCTATGATACCAAATGTAAATTATAACCTTGTACGATATCTACTGCAAATGGATATTCAGAAAAAGAACAGAAAAGATTCAATGGAAAATACAAACATTACACAGAGATTTTTCCCCTCAAAACCCAAACTGGGAAAACCATCATATTCTATATTCATTCATTATGTTACAATGTTTATAATACAAAATACATATATGATCTAGCGGCATCCAAAACCCTAACCTAATTACTTGGATTAGTCCAAAACCCTAATTCTTTAACCTGAAATAGAAAACCATCGGAAAAGAAACCATGTGCCGAAAAACCACCTAAATATAATGCCGTCCCAGAAAAATGCGGTCCTGATGCAGAAAAAAAAAAATCGGGGGCACTGCCCCCGAACCCCTACACCCCCTTGTGCGTCGGACGCATACACAACATTCTCCAAAGAATATAACACATACCCAGTAGTTTTCATATGGATAAATCTATTTAATTGGTTTTCATGAGGGCTACATGAGGTAAGATGGTTGTGAAACCTAAGATAACCCTTAAACTACACCCGAAAGTGATTTATTTTTTTATTTTTTCTTACTTTTTAGAGTATACGTGGGTTTTCAAGCATGAAACTAGTGTATGTACACATGCTTCATATGTAGCAGGGCACGTACACCATGAAAAAAGGTGTTTTTTAAAGAGGAACCTCAACAAAAGTGATTGGTGGATGTGTAAGTGAGTAGGCCAATGTAAAAAATGCATGATAATGGAATTTTGAGCTATAACATATGCCCCCTAATGTGTGAGGTCAAAAGATCAATTGATGGTCGAAATACATTACATCATATTTAAAAAGGGAAATAATCATCGGGGAAGGCATACCCATGCTAAAGACAAACTAAGCATGGCTTCCAATCACGTACAATGCATATCCATGTCATATATAGTAATCATGGCCACAGGTCTAATGTGTATTCCAATATAGATTGTAGCTGTGAATAATACACAATATATCTACATCTCAAAATCATCAGAAGATATACAAATACAATGTGATATGAATCTTCAGGGTGCATCAATGACTATAGTTGTAGATGATAGCTTTAGTAACTCGGGAAATATATTCAAGATCTTCATAACTCGGGTAGGAGTATAATAGGAGTGTAAAACTCACTATCCTAAGGTCTTCGACAAGACACCATGAAAAGACTGAAGGATCTCGATTATCGGGCATGGGACCTTGTTGATTTTTCAATGTGAACTTGACGAGACTCTCAGGATGGACGAATCATGAAGGTCAAGAGGCTTATTGAAGAATGGTTGACTAGGGTTGTAATAATTTCCCTTGGAAAAGAGCACGACATATGAAAAGACTCATGGAGCGTGATATTGACATAATCTTGTGGCACAAGAGGCACCACAAACTCTCCATGTGTTTGGAAGAGTAACCAAATGGAGGAGGACACAACTCTATGTAATGAGAAAAACTTCCTAAGGTCATATTGAATCCCAAGTGCTTTGCAGAACAAACTGAAGGATGTTCTTTGTACAAGGTTGACTAGATTGCCACTAGTAAAAGAGAATGTTTTCCCATCCCCTCTTTTTAGAATATTTGATTTTTTTGTCTTTTTCATATTTTTAATGAGCTTGAGGAATGAGTGTTGTAGGAAACCAAACTAGTTCCAAGCGCATGGAACATATTGATGCTTAGTGCAAGGAGACATGTGTAGGATAAGGTCACTCAGGAAAATTCCTTCATGGGTCAGGGTGTCAGAACGTGAAGGAAATATTTTTGTAAGGCATGCACCTAAGGAATGTTGTAGAAGTTTAGCAACAACAAAATGGAGCCGACATTAGGCTAAAGATGCAAGAGTGAGACATGAAATGCAATTTGTGGATTGACACAATGAGACTCCTTCAATGTAATGTTTTACAAGCCCCAAGAAGGTAACATCAACGGTGTTTCACATTTAGAGAGTCTAAAAAACCTAGTAAAAGAAGACTTGAGAGTGATCTTTTTCATAAATTTAGTTTCTAGGTCCCGAAAAATAATAAAATCATACCAAGGAGAACTCTTTTGGTCACTAGGGCCAGAGTATTCCTTTTTCGTAGATAGTCCAGTCAGTTTGCAATAGGTTTAAACTTATATTGAAAGGATGTCTCTTCAAAACCATTCTAACAAGTGTGATAGAGAAAAGATCACTCGGCTATATTTTCAATTTTAAGTAGTCTGAAAAGAGATTAACTATGGACTCCCTTGTCCTTTTTCATAATTTTAAACTCCGGAGCCCGAAAAGGTAACATAGTTTATAGTGTAAATTCAAACCTGGTTGGTGGTGAAAGAAATGGCTTGAATATGGATGCCATCAAAGTTTAGCCATGGGTTTCATAGCAATAAACCCATGGCTTGAGATTACTATATATTATCTATTATTGTTCAATATATTTCTTTTCTCATTTATTTATGCATAGATTTTTGCCTGTAAAGTTGCTTTCTACAATTTAGTACTAGGGAGATGTATAATTCCTTTAGTTTTAATTTCAATTTTAACATGGACTCGACATGTAGCATTTAAAATTATCAAATAATTAAAAAATATTACAATATCAGCCATAAATAAAATATTTCAATATCTCTCTTAAGTAAAATATTTTTATATCTATTTTATATAGAGAGAGTGGGATAGACAAATATAAAGTAATCAAAATAATAAAAAATCATGTTTTGGTTGATAGGTTTTTTCTACTTCTACTTCTAGTATAAGAGATGTATAATTCTTTCAATATTTAATATGGAGTTGACATGTGTGTGTGTGTGTGTGTGTGTGTGTGTGTGTGTGTATAAAGTAATTGAAAGTAAAAAAATATTCTTATAGGTGCTTTGCACATCCAAGTATAAGGGAGTTAATAAAAGAAAATCCATGTTGGTCATCAATAAATTATTTCAATGTCCACCTTAAGTAAAATATTTCAATTGTGTGCGCGCGCGCGTGTGTGTGTGTGTGTGTTTGATGATGATGATGATTAACATCCATTGAGAGAAAATTGACAAAAAACTGGAAACATTCATGTCTCAAAGTAGATCCATCTCAACTTCGAATCTATGAGGCGCTAAGAGGGGTAAAATCCCTCAAGGTTCAAACCTCTTTTTAGAGAACAAAACTTGAGGAAAGGTTTGTACCTGAAGAGATTTGATACCTCTTATGGCATGATACATCCAGAGTTGAGATGGATTTTCATTGGTATTTAAAGTATTTGGATTTTAATATTAACAGAGTTTTCACAAATCAAACATGACTTGACTTTGTTGGTACTAAACCAACGTAGATCCATCTTAAACCAATATCTATCATGCATGGACAGGGATGGAATCTCCGTAGGTGAAAATATTTCTTCAATTTTCGATCCCTCTTGACTCATTATAGATCTAGAGTTAAGATTGATCTATGTCGGTTCTTAATGTTCCATGTGTCAACTCCCCATATTGAGCAGGGAAGGAATTTCACATTTCTCTCATAGTGAGTAACACACCTTTGAAATGTTTTAACCATAATAATTTACTTTCAATTTCTTAACACACACACACACAATGTTGATACTGAAATATTTTACTTAACATGGACATCAATATATTTTATCTGTGGCTCTACTCCATATTAAGCATTGAAGGAATTTTACATCTCTCGCATACTTAGAAATAGAAAGTACTTATGGGTCGAATAATTTTTTTCAATTACTTTATGTCTCTCTCTACATAGTTGATATAAAATTATTTTACTTAAGGTGAACATTGAAATATGTTATTTATGGTCGACATATAAACATTTTTTTTACTATACATATTTTTTTTAATGTCACATGTCAACTCCATGTTGAGCACGGAAGGCATTACACATATACCTCATACCAGGTTGTAGAAAGCACCTTTCAGTGCAAAAACAACGACTTGAATTTTGGTGCCACTAAAGTTTAGTCAAGGTTTTTAATACCAATAATTTTAAGAAAAGGTATTTAATATTTATAACTTTATGGTTTGAGATTGTTGGTATTAAAAATTAAACACACATAGTAAATGACATTGTATGCAGAAAGAGTTGGTTCTCTATTTCATATACTCAACAAAGAAATATACATACATATATAGGATTTCTAGGTATCAATAGATCACTTGAAAAATCATATATGAATTAGACACATACATATCTAACTAAGTGTTATTGTTTGTTATGACCCAATGAGGGCATATATAGGGTTAAATGTATATGATGTGACCCCAAGGGGGGGCATATATGTGGCTAAATGTACATGTAATGTGTAAATATATATGTAATAGGGTTGACCTAATAATAAAGGGGCCTCATGTGTAGGTGTGAATTGGTATATACAGGGATCATGTATTCATCATTGAAAACATGTGAATTGTGATATATGAATGTATTTGGATATTTGTATGAGGTTCCTCTATTCTTTAAGGAGTTATTTTACAAGTCATTTTTGTTATCTATATTGGAGTTGTGATCCATGCTCACATTGATGTACATGGTGTGTACTTCTGTTATGTTATGATATTTTAAGCATTTAAAATCATATTTGGTATCAGAGCATCAACCGTAGAGTTTTTTTTCTTCAAGCAAGTCATCTTGGAATTTTCACTATAACTTTTTTTTCTAGACTTCCAATACTGAAACTTGAAGGTTATTTAGAAGACATAGTGAGGTACAAGTGGTACAAACTTTAGGTTCTATGCAGTTACAGTTTCAGAGATATACCCTGTGGAAGATAGGGGTTTTTACTAGTCCTATAACTAGTCTCAAATAGGTGTTTCATGTAAAACAATCATATCATCTTCAGAAAGGATCTAATTTCAGTGAGACTAGTTACATTTAAAAGAGTACAATCCATATTATTTCTAGTACAAATTTCAAAATTTAGTATTAAATATTACACACGTGGCATTATATACATGTTCACTCTTTAGGAAAGGCCAAAAATCAGGTAGACTTGGGAAAATCACCATAACTTTCACCTGCCACATCAAATTTTGGTCAGACCTTTGGAATTGTAGCTAAGACATATCAGATTATTACAAGACAAAATTTTAGACTAAGAGGCACCAAAATTTGAGAAATACATCAGAAATAAGGTGGTCGAGGAGGAAAGACTCCAAATTAGGGTTTCAAACGTATTTTCCCTTAAAACTACCATATTTGTTTATTGGGATGTCCAATTGAGATGACTCAAAATCCATTGGAAAGAGAAAACATAGAATTTTATATTAGAACAAGGATTATAACTATTTCAGATAATTATTCCTAATATATTGAGGTTGTAAGTTGAGATTTGAGTTAAACCTCAATTAAGAATCAATGGAAATATGTTACTTTACTGGAAATGAAGATGAAGTTGAAACCAATCTTATGGAATGGTTGAAGATAGTAAAGAAATATGACACAAATAATTTGATGGAAATAACTTATTTATTTGGTGAGACTTATAAGTGGTGGATGATTATTGATCATCATATTAGATTGAACGTCACATGGAAAAAATTTGAAGAACTCTTCTCAAATAAACAGATTAGGGATAAAAAAATTGAGGAGATGTATAAAATTAAAGAGGAGCTAAAATAATCAAAAGAATAGATCAAGAATAATGGTCTTGAGCTATCTAAGATACGGGACCTCAATGAATCACCTCTTAAAGAAGTTCAAAAATTAAAATAGGGAATGAGTAGTAAAGGGAAGTGGGAAAAGGACAAGGCAAGGGAAGAATTGAAAAGTAAAGATGAAGAAACATTTAGATTGTGAAACCATAATAAAAAACTATTGGATGAGGTTAAGAGATTGAAAAAAGAAAAGAAGAATTGATAAAATCGATAAAAATAAACGATATTAGATTAAGAATCTACCAAAATATTTTAAAGGGAAATGTGCAAGAAGGTTGAAGAATCCCTAAATACTCATGAGGTAAAATAGGAAATAAAATAAATAATTGAAGAAGGATGTCAAAATTTGATAGATGGGGTTGCATTGCAACTTCAAAAGGAGAAAGAAGAAAATATTCAAGAAGGTCACCATAAGATACTTGAAGAAGTTGAGCTTCATCTAGAGGATGTACATGTCAAATATGATTGTATTATTTCCAAGGATAGAGTAATCAAAGACCAAGAAAAGAGGATAGAGGATGCAATTGTCTATGAAAACAAGATAGATGAAATGCATGTGAAGAGTGAAGGAAAACCATGAAATGTGAAACCATATCGATGCCTTCATTACCAAGAAATATTTCAAGAAGGACAAGAAGGTCGATACTATCATTATAAAAGAATAAGATGTAATACTTGTCAATATTCATGGAACAAGGAATCACAAAACCACTCGTCAACAAGATATTATTAGAGACCAATAACCACTGAAAATTAGAGAAGATTCAACAACAATACATGGAATCAAGGGAAGAAAAGTATGCAACAAATATCCACCAAGTATTATGGAAAAAAAGAATTGATTTTGGATGGATGGATCATCATCAAAAGAAATAAGAGAGAAGGAACATAACAAAATCATATTACTTGGTTTCATCACATGTGAAGCCTTTAATTTCAAATCTTCGAGTACAAATATTTTTTAAGGAGGGTACTATGTTATGACCCAAGGGGGGCATATATAGTGTTAAATGTATATGATATGACCCCAAGGGGGGGCATATATGGGGTGAAATGTACATGTAATTTCTATTGTTTATGTAATCGTGTCGCCCTAATAATAAAGGGGCCTCATATGTAGGTGTGAATAGGTATATATAGGGATCATATATTCATTATTAAGGACATGTAAATTATGATGTATAAATGTACTTGGATATTTGGATGAGGTTCTCCTATTTTTTAAGGATCTGCTGTATAACTCATCTTTGTTATATATTTTGGAGTTTTTCTCTATGCTCACATTGTTGTACAGGGTGTGTACTTCTATTCAATTATTATATTTTAAGCATTTGGAACATAAAATTGTTGTCACTTATCTAATAGATTCTATCAATAATCTACCTACACTCTAACTACCTCAAAATCCACTGACAACATTGTACCAATCTACGGACAATTACATTTCTTCATTTATTTCTAACATTATTCCTTAATTGAGAAATGAATTCTCTATTATATATAGCATATCTCTACATATTACAAACTCTGTCTTTTACAAATTATTAGTGAATATATCAACAATATTCTCATTTGTGTTTCAATACATCAAATCAATTTCTTTTGATTGAATGTTTTCTCTTAGAAAATGATGTTGAGTTTCAATGTGTTTTAATTGTGCATGATAAATTGGATTATTTGTCAATTTCATTGAACTTTGGTTTTCATACTTGATAGTTGTAGGTAATCCTTGCCTTTATCCCATGTCTTCAAAAATGAACCTTAGTGTTATACTTGTGTTTTCCACCATAGACTACACAAATATGGTATCAAGTTGAAATTCACTTCAACAAAGGTGAATTTTCTCATAAAAATCCCTAGCCACTCTTCTTCCTAGTAAAAGTGTGACTAGAAGCACTTTCCTCATAGAATATATGTGTTTGGTCATGGGTTTCCTATATAAAACCCACAATCGCCCCTTAGAGCTTGAAAATGAAAAGTTAGGAGGAGATTATATGAGCAATGGGTTGGAGAAAGCCCATAATTGTGCATGGGACTTGTGCATGATGTGTATTCACTCAACTCACATGTCATGAGGTATATTTTTAGCTACTTAAGAATCTATAAGAATGAGCCAAAATTTAAGGGAACGGGCTCGGCAAAAAATTTAACTGAAAGCAACTTTATGCTTCTAAATTGGTGTAATAATCCTTCATTTATAGTTTTTTGTGATTGTTGAGTACTCAAAATCAACATTAGTGTGATTAGGGATTAGGTGAGAGCCTTATTTTATATCTTACTGTGATACAATTCCATATTATTCTTGTCAACAAAGGTGAAGTCATGGCTATGGAGATGGACTTTGGGTCTTGTATCTAGGAGTATAGTAACATATCTCAAGGTAATCACTATTGTTGTAATTCTCTTTTGATAAATATAGATCTCAATTCCCCCCCCACAAAAAAAAAATATGTGTATGTATCTATTTTGTGTCTTTAATGAGATTTTGTTGATATAGGTAAGCTTGAGTTACTATATTAGGGATTTATTCATGCAAGATTCCATTTAATGTCTTATGAAAGAATGAGGAATATTTTTCTTGTTTGATGATTGTGCATGTAATTTGGTAAAGAAACATTGTTGGAGTTGGATCTCGTGAGAATCATTGTATACATTTGACAACCATCATGATTAATGTATTTTCATTCTTCCCTGTCTCATTTACTTATGAAATTGCATGATTCATCTCAAGAGAAAGAAGTATGATATTGATACTCATTGTTTTCCATTGGATCACACATGTACAAAGAGGGTATTTTTGTTTTTGTAGGTAATTTCCATGAAACAAAATTGGTGACTTCAATGGAGAATAAATTAGATTTATTCCTTTTTTTTTGGGGGGTGTCTTTCTTGATCCTTTTCATCCTAGGAAGATTCTATAGACTTTATGATATGTCAATTTAATTCTTGATTGCATGCAAGCTAGTTTCGTTCATATTTGGGTAGATGTTTTGGGGATTTTCCCCTATAGTCATTAACAAACATCGCCCAACTAATGTCAAACATCCTTTGACAGATCCTTTAGACCCTTTACTTGGTTATTTGAGTGGACTTAATTTTGATAATCATTTTTCCTTTTTGAATAGTTCTCTCTAAATGTCAAGAATTAGTGGATCGTCTAGTATGGGAGGACCTATTCTCGCTTCCCCCAATGCATCGGAAGGAGCCACTATGGATACCTCCATTAACCAGTAAGTTCGATAGTTACTTCCACTTTTATGCCTCAAACAACATGTGTTCCTATTTAAGGAATACCACTAATCACATCTCTTCCTTCCATTAGTATAGTTATCTTTAGTATTCCCATTGTGACTTCATAAGCACCTACATCTAGATTTGTTTTTAGTGAGGGATAAAGGCTTGGTTTTAATGCTAGAGGCGAGTTTCCACTTGTCTCTGGTATGCTCATAGGTAGTCCAGATATACCCAATTCTATTTTTAATTTTGGTTGATACTTTAATCCTCTATTTATCCCAGTAGCTAATGGTGCTACTATTGTTGGGGGAATAAATTTCCCTAGGGATAGTGGCATGCAAAGATTTATGAATTCATATGGATTGAAAGGTTTCTCATTCATAATTCATAATTCATTCACCAATACTAAGTTCCCTTTCTTGGAGACCTTGAATTTACCAGATCTATCTTGATTGAAGAATGGCCCCATTAAGCATCAACCCACCAGGTTGGTTATACCTAGGAAACTACCATCGAATATACCCAAGTTTGACAAAAATCTGGGAGAAGATCCTCCACCCATGTCATGATTTTCCACCCATGGTGTTCATAAAACTCCTCGTTGGATGATAGCATCAATTTGTGTTGTTTTCAAAAAACCATGACAGGGAGTATTGTCAAATTCTATGTTGTAGTACTTGGTGCTTTAATTAATGAGTTTTCATCTTTGGAGATGAATTGTTTGACACTTTTCCAACTCCTAATCCATTATGAAATTGGAATCAAACTCTTTACATATTTACAATACAATACCACCACCCACATTTTCAATCATATTCATGAATGGAGATGGTGACATAGGCTCATTAGCGATGAAATTGTAGATCAATTTATAGAGGATTGTTTTGTGAAATTATTTCCTAATATTGTGAATGATGTTGCTATGTGAAGAGATTTAATCAAAGATCAAGTGATGTTACGTTCTTGGATATAGATTTGACTTATTCCCAATCTGACACTTTATATGAGCTAATATCTCATGCTACTAAGTTTTTAATAGATCCTCCTAAGCCTACCCCAAAACCACATGATGATGGTGTGATTGGTCTTTTTCCTGTGCTTATGTTGGTCAGTTGATAGGTCAAATGGTTCATATGACCATATAACACAATTGCACCAGTGTCACAAAGTGCATCAATCCCTACCCAAACCTCTGACATTCATTTGGTACAATCACAAAATATGAATAATGCACAACAACCTAGACGAAAGAAGAAAAAAAAAAAAAAACTATGCTTATGGGAAAGGGACTTGCCCTAATCGAAACGCTAATGCAAAAGACAGGAAAGAGAAAAATAAGATGAAGTTTCCATGAAATATTTGTACTCAAGACCATCCTACTCACTGGTGTCCTCGAATGGATGTGATTCATCAATACTTGTGCCAATGAGAAACCCAATAGAAACTTCCATTCCCAACAAATTAGTTTCCCCTATAGAAGAAACAAATGGTTGCAGCAAACCTTCCACCTATGGAAGGGGTCACATAAGGTAATCCCCCACAAGAGGGTAATGTCATGAATGTTAATGTCTACATGTGTGACCAAGAAATTAATATTCATAAGAGATCATAATTACAATAGTTTTGAGAGTGTTCCTACTGATAAGGATATATCTTCATCTCATTTTGGTGGCCCTCTTTAGATAGAGAATCCATCCACTGATACAATGCTTCACCCCCCAAGTGTTAGTGTCTTAACCTCCTTAACCCACTATGTATATAGATTACTATGTATATATATATGTATGGATTCCATGATTACTAAATAAGACCTATGTAGTAATATGAGCACAATTATAACAAAGTTGTCGATTTAATCAGAATTATGACCTCGAAACGAAAAATCTCACAAAAAAAACCATATTTTTGCATTAAAAACACCAAAATGAACCTTAGAATCAAAAAGTGGTGCTATCAGTAGCACCTTTTTGGGGGAGGTGGATAAAATTGCAACTTGTTTGAAATCATGGCCTTGAAAAGATAACAAAACCTTAAAATTGACCCTTGAATTGAAAAGTGATGCTATTAGAAACACCAAGTTTATTTTTGGATTTAAAAGTATGGGTTGATTGGAACTGTGGCCTTAAAGACAGATGCCATTGCCCAAAAAAACCTTGAACTTGACTCCTAATTCAAAAGTGGAGTTAGTTGAAAAATTAATTAATTATTTTTTTTTAATAAATTTACATTAAAAAAATCTCTCTACGCCTTGGGTTCCTATGGAATGTAATTCTTTCTTTAGTGAAATAGAAATTATGATTTTTTCGACAAAAAAAAATAAAAACATTAAGAAACACAAATCAAAATAATAACAAATGAATAAATGAAAAATAATTCATTTTTTCGTTAAAAATAAAAAACCAAATTTTCATTAAAAATGAAAAAAATATATATTTTTTTAAATAAAGAAAAAAAAAAACTAAAAACACAATCTCTAAAAAACAATTACAAAATATACAAAATGTTAAAAAATAAATTATTAAAAAAGAACTTTACGCATTAAAAATAAACAAAAATTAACACAAAATGTAAAACTAAACTATAAATTAAAAACATAAAACAATATTTAATTTTAAAAACTCAAAAACATATATATATATATATATATATATATATATATATATATTGTCAGCTAGTTGTTTGTATTACCTTTCAAAATCAAAATTGACATAAGAGATTCCAAAACCTGGTGCTGAGGCTACCATGAAAGGAAACCAACCCCACAACCAAAGATAGAAGTTTCATCAATTTTTTTGTAGCAACTACTATCTAACATAATGACATGATTAGTAGTATATAAAACTATGTTGGGCCTATACAGTCCATGTAGATTACTTCCTGGTGTAGTTGTAGGGGAAGGCATGCTTTGACGATTTTGGCTACTTTGGCCCCATGGTTTCCTTGAGAAACTCCTCTTTAGTGCGACATTGAGCAGGGTTATTTGCGCTCCAGTCCAAAATCCAGTCGAGGCGCTTCTCCATCAACTCCTGACGAAATTTCATCTCAACATTTTCGTGACGTAGCTCCAAAATGGTTTTCCTCTGAGCATCAGTGAAGACTAGGTGAGGTGGAGGTGAAGGGACAAAACTGGAGGTTGCATTTGGGTTGGGGAGATGGGAGGCGATGGTGAAAGACGTGGGAGGAGAAGAGGATGGCTTAGGGTCATCGGCTATGTGATGAGAAAAGGAAAAGAGGTGGTCCATGATGGAGTGGTGGGGACATATGCAACAGGGACCAGGATGGAAAAGGGTAGAGGGAGTTCGACCACTATGGCCAGAGTGTGAGCCTACTTGTAACAATATGGCTCACTCTATAGGGATAGGAAGACACTAAGGAGAGTCTTCAAGGAGGGTGTTGAGGGTGAAACAACAACTCGAGGCCAAGAGGAAGAGCCTGGTGTAGAGAGAGAGAGATCACATGGAGGGAGGAATGACAAGAAGATGGAGATATCGTTGGGAAAGGATATTAACAGAATGAGAAACCTTCCTCACGAAGGAAACATGTTTAGCCAAAAGAATATTCTAGAGAACCATTGAGATTGCACGAGAATTGTACCTGGTGGAGGACAGTAGCAGGTGCAACTGTAGGTTGGAGTGATTTTGGCGTAAATGATCACTATCAGAGTGCCACACGATGATATTAGGGGTGGTTGGTGTTAATGATCTCTCATGTAATGTGTCCATCGGTTGACACCCCAACTAGGGTTGGGCTATATTTCTATGCCAAAACTAAACATTCGAAGAACAAGGGGTGATCCGGAGACTGGGATGGTGAACATAGAATATCACCATTTTGAAGACTCACCCCTACATTGACAATTTTATCAGTAATTTGATTGGATTCCTGATGGACGTGAGAGGGGATGTGCTATGGGGAAAAATCTCCCTAATCTAGGTCTAGCGACTAGGCAGAGCCTTGACACATTAAAACATAGAAATTCTTCTATTCTACCCAAAATCCAACAAAAACCTAATGATATTTAAGAGAAGGGAGAGATTATCAAAATGTGTACCTTGAGTCCTTCTGTCTATTATAGATCCCTTCATGTTGTTGTTCATTCCAATATTGCAGGCCTCCTCCCAAAGCTGGCCTGAACCAACTTTACAGAAAAAACTATAACAACAAATGTATAACTACCAAAGTCATCTAAAGGGTTAGGTATTCATGAAAAAAATTCCTAAACATAAACATAAAGACATAAATACTTGGGAAAAATAAGTTTCTCTTTTATTAATAACAATATTGGAAGTTACAGCCCGAATCTCGTCGATGTCACTCTACAAACCTCTCCTAGGTTCCTCTACTTTGACTCCAAGTGCATTATTCCCGATATGATTTCCTCACCACCAACATGTGAATATAAGGGAAAATGATGAATGGTATAAGGAGGATGAATGGAAGGTAATGTTGAGTATGAAACTCAAAGAAGAATGCAAAAGTGCTTGGAATACAAGGGAGAAAAATTGGCAGATTTCTCTTGCCTCTTCTTTTGTATATCAAAATGACCCCCCAAGGGCCCTTTTCATATGGATAAATATAGTTAATTTTTTTTCATAAGGTCTAGAGGAGGTAAGATGGTTGTGCAACTTGAGATAGCCCTTAAACGCTACCTGAAAGCGCAAAACATTTTAATTTTTTGACTTTTTAGAGAATATGTGGGCTGTGAAGCATGCAACTAGCGTATGTACACATGCTTCATATGTAGTAGGGCACATACACCATGAAAAAGGGTTTTTGTTAAAGAAAAACCTCAAAAAAAGTGATTGGTGGATGTGTAAGTGAGTAGGCCAAAGTAAAAAATGCATGATAGTGGCATTTTGAGCTATAATAGATGCCCCCTAATGTGTGAGGTCACAAGAGAAATTGATGGCCCAAATACATTACATCATATTTAAAAAGGTAAGTCAATGAGTTGAGTGAGCCTAGATGAGCATTCGCGAGTGTGTCATCTACAAAAGAATAATAATAATCACCGAGGCGGGCATACCATGCTTGAGACAAAATAAGAATGGCTTCCAATCAAGTACACTGCAGATCCATGTCATATATAGTAATCATGGCCACATGGATAATGTGTATGCCAATATATATTGTAGCTGTGAATAATACACATCAAATCTACATCTCAAAATCATAAAAAGATATACAAATAGAATGTGATATGAATCTTCAAGAGGCATCAATGCTTATAGATGGAGATGATAGATTCAACAACTCGAGAAATATATTCAAGATCTTCATAACTTAGGTAGGAGTATAATAGGAGTGAAAAAATCACTATTCTAATGTCTTCGACAAGCCACTGTGAAAATACTAAATGATCTCAATTATCGGGCATGAGACCTCGTTGAATTTTGAATGTGAACTTGTCAAGACTCTCGAGATTTACGAATCATAAAGGTCAAGAGAATTATTGTAGAATGGTTGACTCATGTTGTAAGACTTTCCCTTGGACAAGAGAAAAACATATGAAAAGACTCAGGGAGCATGTTATTGACATAATCTTGTGGAACAGGAGGCACTACAAACTCTCCATGTGTTTGGAAGAGTAACCAAACAGAGGAGGACATAACTCTATGTAATGAGAACAAATTTATAAGGCCATACGAAATCCCAAGTGATTTTCAGAAAAAACTGAAGGATGTGCTTTGTCCAAGGTGACTATATTGCTACTAGTAAAAGAGAATCTTTTATCATCCCCTCCTTTTAGAATATTTGATTTTTTTGTCTTTTTCATATTTTTAATGAGTTTTAGGAATGAGTGTCATGGGAAAGAAAACTAGTTCCAAGAGCATGGAAAATACTAATTCTCAGTGCAAGGATACATGTGTAGGATAAGGATACTCGGGAAAATTCCTCCATGGGTCAGGGTGTCATAACGCAAAGGAAAAAAGTTTGCAAGGCATGTACCTAAGGAATACTCTAGAAGTTTAGCAACGACAAAATGGAGCCGGCATTAGGATAAAGATGCAAGAGTGAGGCATGCGATGCGATTTGCATATTGACACAATCAACCTCCATTAATGTAATGTTTTACAAGCCCAAAGAAGGTAAGATCGACAATTTTTCACATTTAGAGAGTCTAAAAAAACCAGTAAAAGAAGACTCCAAAGTGATCTTTTTCATAAATTTAGTCTCCAAGGCCCAAAAAATAATATAATCATACCAAGGAGAACTCTTCTGGTCATTAGGGACAGATTATTCTTTTTTCGTAGATATTCCAGTCAGTTTGGAAAAGGGTTAAACTTATATTGAAAGGACGTCTCTTCAAAACCATTTTAACAAGTGTGACAGAGAAAAGATCACTCGACTATCTTTTCAATTTTAAGGAGTTTGAAAAGAGATTAAATATCGATTGCCTCATCCTTTTTTGTAAATTTATTCCCCTGAGCTTGAAAAAGTATAAAACATAACTTAGTAGAACTCTCCCGGTGAGACATGTCTCTCGAGGCGTACCTTTTTATTGGATGATCTATTTGTCATAAAATTTGTTAAACTTATGCCAAATAGATGTTCTTTTTGGACCAGTTAACGAGTGTGAAAGAAACAAGGTCACTCGATGATCTTTTCTTGTTTAGGGAGTCTGAAAAGGGATTAAAGAATACTCCAAGGTTTTCATTTTTCGTAAATAATATCCAAGGATTGAAAAAGTGATAAACGAAAACCAAGGAGAATGGCCCTTTTTCGTAAATTTAGTCACTTAGGCCCAAAAAAGGATTAAACGTACACCTGAGAATAATATCCTAGCGAACCTTAGCTCCTAGGGTGTACCTTTTTCATAAAATTAGCATTCCAAACTGAAAAATGGGTAAACTATCGTCGGATAGATGTGTTGTTGAATTTCACTTTGACGAGCATGAAGGGAAACAAGATTGCTCGACAATCTTTTCAATTTTAGAGAGTCTAAAAAGATCTTAAAGAATACTCTAGGGGGGATCCTTTTCTTATGTAATCTAAATGAGGTTGAAAATGATAAATAATTTCTCGTTATATGTCACTTTCATAGTTTAAGTGAGCTTGAAAGATGACAAACCATGCTCTTGGGGAGTCTCATGTGTAAAGTCTAGAAAAAAGATGAAGAAGAAGGATGAGGCTTCAACACAAAATCATGGAGGGACTAAACAAGACTCCTGTGCCTATGAAGTACTTTGGCATGGGAATCAAATGGAAAACAAGGCTCTAACTAAGATTCCCATGGAAGGAAGGCTCTACAAAATAAAGTATGACACACTTATCAACAAAGAAGGTTAGTGTCACAATTCATTGGGGTCTATCCTAAGGCCAAATGAACCAAGAAACAGATACTGCAAAAAATGAAAGTAGGGAAAAATCTAACATATATTCTAGTTTTTGTTGGTTCTGGAGCCTGATTATGTTCCTGATTCAGAGGTCCTTGCTTTCAGCCATGTTTATACCCCATGAATACTTTACACCCTAAAAGTATGTACACTCTTCCATGCGGGGGAGTGCAGAGGGGGGTACCCCCTCTGCGGGGTCCGAGGGGCCTATCCCCTCGAAGGAAAAATTTCCTTGTAATGTATATTGTAATTTCATTGTAAATCTGGACCATTCATTATAGGGTCGCATATCTAATGGTATAAATTATGTTAGGGTTTTTTTCCCTAGAAGGAAACCCTGTGTTATGAGGGAAATGTATTGTGGCTATGCATTATGGGGAGTATTGTATTCTGAGAGAGGAGACTATGAGAGAAAGAAGAGGAAGTTATAGTGGGTTTTGTTGTAGGTTGTATCCCTTCATTTCTTGGATAATAATAAAGGAAGGACCTGGAAATTTCTCTGGTGGGCGTAGCCCACACTGGGTGAACCACGTAGATATGTGTCTCTATTGTATTTTGTATCTTCTGTGTTTTTTTTTTTCATTTGTTTTATTTTATTGCTCTGTGGTCCTGTGTAGCGCACCTTTTCTTCTACCAAGGCTTAATCGTTCTTAAAGGAAAACTATAACACCCCTTTGTACCAAACTCATACAGGCATTATATAATCCACATGCATTTAAGCAATGAAATACATTTAAAACTCAAAGTAACATATTATTTACTGCTATAATTAACAATCAATAGCATTTAATATTAATTCATATACACAGCGAAATTCATGATAACATAAACATCACAGTCATGCAAAACATGATTAAAGCATAATCAGATACTTATCTTTTAACAGTGGTAGATTCCACCAACCAAGTGCAGGCCTTCCATGAACCTCCCAGCCTTAGACCGCACTACTCATCAGCTCAGCAGTGGGTCACCCCCGAGCTGGGACTAAGCTCCACCCCAAAGCAAGGAATCCTAGGCTAGGTTGAGGTTACAGGGAAAACAGAATGCAACCACAGGAAGGGATTCTCTCCTAGAAAACCCCTCACACTCACTGCCCACAGACCCTCATTCCCCACATGCCTGTTCCACCCAAAGAGTATACACCTTCTCTGTCACCTGGATAGTCCTTCGGCTGTTAACCTCCCTTGCCTTGGGTTACAGCAACAGACTGCCTCCTAAGCCAGCTTCAATTCTCGGACATTGGGTACATACACTCTATTTTTATACAGAAGTAGACCATCAGTTCCCAAGGTGTAACTTTCCTTGGTCTGTGGTCTCTCACGCTATTGTAGCTTTGCTGCAAGACTTTTGTACTGTAAATCAGTATTTGCAGCTTCCAAAATTGTATCTTTCATCTCAGTCCAGTACATGCTAATGGCTGCAGCATGTAATTCGTGCACTTTTCTGCTGAGTGCATCAACCACCTTATTTTCTTTCCCTTTGATATGCTTGGTATCAAAGTCATATTCACACAGAAACTCCAGCCATCTGATTTTCCTGGAATTTAAGGCCGGCTGATCAAATAAATACTTCAAACCATTATGGTCTATTCTCAACTCGAATCTCTTGCCAATGAGGTAATGTCTCCATTTCCTCAAGGTGTGGATGATTTCTTCCAACTCTAAGTCGTGAGTAGCATAATTCTTCTCATGCTCCTTCAACTTTCGAGATTCATAACAAACTACAAATCCTTCTTGGTTGAGAACTCCTCCTAGCCCCTCCTTACATGCATCTGTGCACACTACATAATCCTTATTTGGATCTGCAATATTTAGGATTGGAGCACTAGTTAATAGCTGCTTCAATCACTAGAAGCTATTCTCACATTCTTCAATCCACTTGAACTTCTTCTCCTTCCTTTGCAAGGAAGTGATAGAATGAGCTATCTTTGAGAATCCGGCTATGAACCTCCTATAGTAGCCCTCCAGACCCATAAAAGATCTATCTTCTACCACATCCCTTGGCACTGGCCATTCTCGAATGACCTATACCTTTTCAGGATCCACAGCGATGTCTTCTTCAGATATAATGTGTCCCAAGTAATGAATCTGCCTTTGATAAAAAGAGCACTTGTTCAGTTTTGCGTACAACTAGTGTTCTCTCAACACCTGCAACACCATTCTCAGGTGCTTCTCATGTTCTTCCTCTGTCTTGGAATACACCAAGACATCGTCCAGGAAGACTATGACAAACTTTTCCAAATAATCTCTGAACACTCCATTTATTAAGCACATGAAAACAACAGGTGCGTTGGATAGTCCAAATGGTACCACCGTGAACTCATAATGATCGTACCTCATTCTAAAGGTGGTCTTGCTGATGTCCTCATCCTTTATTCTTACTTGGTGATATCTAGATTGGAGATCTATTTTTGAAAATATTTTTGCATCCTTTAGCTGATCAAAAAGATCATCAATCCTTGGCAGAGGATACTTGTTCTTGACAGTGACCTTATTCAACTGTCGAAAATCAATGCATAGCCTCAACGTCCCATCTTTCTTCTTCACAAATAGGACTGAGGCTGCCCACGGTGACACACTAGGGTGAATGTAACATTTATTTAGTATCTCTTCGAGCTGCATTTGCAACTCTTTCAGCTCTGGTGTACTCATTCTATAAGGAGTCTTCGAAACTGGAGCTGCTCCAGGCATCAAATTTATAGAAAAATCGATATCCCTCTTCGGAGGTAGTCCAGGTACCTCCTGAAATATGTCCTTGAATTCTTTGAGTACTCCATGGTCTTCCATATTAGAGACTACATCTCAGGATGCTTCTTCCACCCGAGCTACAAATAATTGACAGCCTTTCTAGTAACATTTCTTCAGCTGCATGGCTGAGATTTCCCTCACAGCCACGACTCTGGGAATTCCTTGGACTGTTACCTGATTTCCCTCTTCATCCAAACATGTAAATCTCTTGTTACGGTAATCCAGAAGGGTATGTTGTTGGTCCAACCAGTCCATCCCAATTACGCAATCGTATGAGCCTAAAGGAAGAATGTTCAATTCAGCCTTAGTGCTCATTCCTTTCATGTCCATTGAACAGAACTTAACCAATTCAGTGACCTTCCTCTTGGTCCCTGTGGAAAACTACACTAACCAAGACTTCTCATGTTTTCTTCTCATTAGATGCAAACTATCCACCATTCTAGCATCCATATAACTATGGCTAGCCCCTGAATCAATCAAAATAACAAGTGGTCGGTTGTTGATCATATCTTCCACTTCAATCATGTGCGATTGAAATTCTTCTTGCTTGTTGTCTAGGGCTGTGTAGATCCTTAGCATTCTGCTACCCATATCCTCCATTGTTTCAGCTTGTTGAACAGTGTGTACAGTTCTTGCTTTGTCTTTTCTGTGGGGGTAGTATCTGTACCTATGATTCCCTTTACAGCCCCAACACTCCATAGGTGGAGGCCTTGGCATCTGCTCACTCCCTTCAACTTTCCTGGGGTATCTAAAAGATGACTATCCCTTAGGGCCATTCTTGAAAAAGGGAGGCCGGTTTCCCTTCTGCCTCTGTTCTTTCTTAAACCTCTTCTGATCATCCCAAGCCTTTCGAAAGGTAGGCTTTTCTCTTTGTTGTTCATATAAGCATTTCACCTTTCATATTGTTTCTTCCATAGTCTTAGGATCATCATATTGAATCTTGTCACCAATGGAAGGTGGCAATCCACTCAAATACCTATGAATCTTGACAACCTCATCTTTGATGAATGGAACATACTTCAGTAGTTCTAGAAAACTCCGTTCAGACTCATCAATAGTCATGCTTCCTAGCTTGAGTTCGAAGAACTCCTTCATCTTTCTGTCATAGTATCTTTTAGTCAGGTATTTCTTCTCAAAATACCTTTTAAATTCCTTCCAAGTGACCTCTTTCTCTCTGATGTGTTGCACCTGCACAAACTGATCCCACCACATGGATGCTTTTCCTTTCAGTTGGTACATTGCAATTCTTCCTTCTACATGGGCAGAATAATTCTGCAGTTGGAAGTATTTCTTCATGCCAAGCAACCATGTCTCGACATCTTCCTCCTTCTTATGTTCTCCATCGAATGTTGGAGGCTTAATCTTGTTCATCTCCCCTTTCAATTCCTCCTTTCCAGATTTTCGATGTTCTCTGGTAGGAGATGGGCTTGAACTCCTGTATGTCTTCCTGTAAGAATGTCTTTGGGAGTGACTAAGATGTCGGCTACCACTCCTTGACCTACTTCTTCTCCCATGGGTTCTGCGGCTCTCCATCATACTTGAGCCTCTTCCCTTCTCAATTTTCTTCTCTATTCTTTCCAGGCTCTTCAAAAATTTTAAGTTTAATTCACCCTGTCGATCCCTGACTTTTATGAGCTTTCGGCTATCAGCTCGGCGAGCCTTGGCCTCTCTTTGCAATCCTTCAACGATTTTCATTATGTTTCCTTCCTTATCCTTCTCTTTTCCATTCCCATTGGAGTTCAATCCTTCGAATCCTAGGTTAACATCCTTTCCTTCCTGTTCGTCTTCTGTTTCGGGGGTAATCTGCACCTTTCCCCACTCCATACTCGGCGTTGGTTAACTAGAGTCCTGGCCTTCATTGAACTCTGTACACACACTGTGTAATTAAATTCAAAGTTTTTCAGGCCATTAATCCTTCCGGAACAATCCATAACATTTATAAGCCAATACGAACAAGAACAAAAGACATTTCAATTCAAATGAGTTTTTTGAGCTCTCGTTCGGCTCTACAATTTTTGGGTTTTCGAAACTTCCATTTTTGGCACTTTGGGATTTTGAGACTTCGGGTTTCGAGGTTTCGGTCCATGAGGCTTTCAAATTTTCTTTCCCTTCCAACCCTCGGCTTTTGAAATTCTGACTTACTTTACCCTCCAGGCCCACATAGCACAATGGTCACCCACAACTACAGTGGCACATGGCACGTTCATGAGGGTCCACGTCGCTTTTAACGACGTCATCGAGTCCCACCTCTCTCGCTTCTCTTCTCGACCCACTGGCACGTGGTACATCTCCATGTGTCCACGTCCATTCCTAATAAAATCCAACGGTCATATCTTTCTCAGATCTATGGCATAGATCCTTTCGGCATTTTTGGGTTTCGGGTGTCGGAAGTTCGTGCATCCACACATATTGAACTTCCATTTGCCGAAATCCTGAAATCATTGTCTACTAACCTACCTGATCCAATGGTCAAGTTCTTCTTCCCCACGATCTACGGTGTATATTTTTTCGGGATTTCGGGTTTCGAAGGTGTTCACCTCTTCTCACCTCCTATCTCCCAAAACGTTGATTTCTTCCTGGGCAATTAACAGTCCCGATCTCTCTTAGATCAACGGTTATGATCCAATCATGAATTCACGTTTTGTGAATTCTCACGAACTCACCCATTGACTATTTTCAATTTACGAGTCAGCGACAGGCTGATCGCTCTCCACTCGTTCTTTCTGATGGATGGTCATGACTAATTCAGGATTTCGCGTATCGTGATTTCCACACTCCTGTGCAATTCCAAAGGGCTTTAAACCCCGTGCAAATTTTCCATATCTAACGGTCATGAGGGTTCACCTTCCCTCCCAAACAGATCCTAAAGCTCCTACACTTCCGGTGTGTAGTCCTCTCTCCCTGTGGACTTATACCACACTGGTTGCGGTTTCATAATGCTGCTATACCTCCTGGGCTTTAAAAACTCATCAAGTAACTCCTTGACACTTTGGAGCAAACCAGGGTCCGAGATTGGCCTTCCATACCAAATTTCCCCTCGCATTCTTGGTCCAAAGACCGCTCCACTGGCCCATCTAGGCTCAGTGTCGAAACCTTGGCTCTGATACCAAACTGTAGTGCACCTTTTCTTCTACCAAGGCTTAATCGTTCTTAAAGGAAAACTATAACACCCCTTTGTACCAAACTCATACAGGCATTATATAATCCACATGCATTTAAGCAAAGAAATACATTTAAAACTCAGAGTAACATATTATTTACTGCTATAATTAACAATCAATAATGTTTAATATTAATTCATATACACAGTGGAATTCATGATAACATAAACAACACAGTCATGCAAAACATGATTAAAGCATAATTAGATACTTATATTTTAACAGTGGTAGATTCCACCAACCAAGTGCAGGCCTTCCATGAACCTCGCAGCCTTAGACCACACTGCTCATCAACTCAGCAGTGGGTCACCCCCGAGTTGTGACTAAGCTCCACCCCAAAGCAAGGAATCCTAGGCTAGGTTGAGGTTATAGGAAAAACAGAACACAACCACAGGAAGAGATTCTCTCCCAGAAAGCCCCTCACACTCACTGCCCACAGACCCTCATTCCCCACATGCCTGTTCCACCCCAGGAGTACACACCTTCTTTGTCACCTAGGCAGTCCTTCGGTTTTTAACCTCCCTTTCCTTGGGTTACAGCAACATACCAGACCGGAAGTCTCCGGGCTCTGTGGCAGCTACAGGGTTCCTTCCAGGAGTCCTCTCCTTCCTCAACACACTCTCTCATCGAGAGAGAATCGCTCACAGGCCAACAAGCCACACACAGTCCAGTACTACGTGGCCTCAACAATCCCATGGGAAAAACAAACACAGGCTCAAGCACCACTAGTTCAACAATCACAGAATGGTCTCACAGTCACGGCTTCGGGACAAGAACTCCACGCACAGGCTCGGTCTTGACAGTGGATGCACACGGATTCTCCAGACGAACACCGATTTTTCAGTTCAGAAGGTGTACAAGGTTGTTCTACAGAGGTTGGATTCATCGTACCACCCAAAAGCTGTACGCACTCAGGCCGTTGAGTGAAAAAATGGAGGAGACACCCTCTACGGTTCATCTTGGCCATTTTATTTGCATGGGTCGGGGCTAACACTTGTCGCCCTGGAAACCGCATGCATTCCTCAGCATGCATTACCTTCCCTATGGTTAGGAACTTAGGATAAAACATAAATGGCACATATTCTTTTTGGAATAATAATAAAATATTATTCCTAGGCTTAAGCCCCCTAGGCCAAACACTTAGCCCCTTTTTCCCACCTTCCAGACCCTAATTCCTTGCCCACTATATGGATGCTTAGTCCCCCTTCACTCACTCATCATGGTCGGTCTACACATGGCGGTATTTATATTTTATTAATTGTTCTACATGATTACATATACAACAACAGGCTCCTAGCCTTCAACACTTAGGCTCCCTGGCCTAACAAACACATAAGCCTCCAGCTTATAAGAACTTGGCTCACCAGCCTATAAAACATAATTACAATTCCTTTCAGAACATGGTTTACTATGGGGCTCGGACTTGGGGACACTACATCCTCTTTTTTCTAACAATTGGTATCAGAGCGAAAGGTAACTCGTGGGAAAAGAGGGTTCCTGGTTCGAGTGGGAGCAATGTTAGAAGATGGAAAGTTTAGGGTCGTGAAATTTAATGGCCAAAACTAGAAGTTATGGAAGATGCAGATGGAATATTCTTTATATCAGAAGGATCTATTCCTACCATTGGGAGGAGTAGAAAAGAATCCGATGACCATGAAGGACGAATAATGGGAGATTCTTGATAGAAAGGCTCTAGGAACGATATGGCTGAGCTTGGCAACATCGATGGCTTTCAATATTTCGAAAGAAAAGACAATGAAGGATCCGATGGATGCATTGGCTAAACTGTGTGAAAAACCCTCGGTGTCTAATAAGGTATTTCTAATGAAGATATTATTTAATATGAATATGTCAAAAGGTGGGTCTAATGCAGATGATTTAAATGAATTTAATAGGGTTACTAATCAATTAAGTTATGTAAAAGTGGACTTTGATTATGAGGTTAGGACTCTTCTAATCTTGTGCTCATTGCCAGAAAGATGGAATGGCTTGGTCATGGATGTAAGTAACTATGTCTCTGGTTCAAATACTTTAAAATTTTATGATGTTGTTAGTGTTCTTCTAAGTGAGGAAATGTGGCAGAAAATCACAGGTGAGACATCAGGTAATGCATTGAACATGGAGAACAGGGAAAGAAAAAAGGATAGAGGAAAGGGCTCAGGGAACCATGGGAATTCTAGGAAGGGCAGATCCAAATCCAGACTTGGAAAGATAGAGTGTTGGAATTGTGGGAAGAAAGGACATCTGAAGAAAGATTGCAGAGCTCCAAAGAAACAAAGA
>ML782284.1:118779-161869 GCA_009831015.1 Picea engelmannii
TTTTCATGATTATCAAGAATTTGTGAATGATCTTCTTTATGATATGCCTTCACAAGAAAATGGACTAGAAGAAGATAGACATGTCTCTGATACACTACTTTTTGACAACTCTCATTTTCAGCTTGATTATTACAAATGTAAAAATGAGATAGTCCCAACTATAGATCTTGAGATCCCGTTTCATATTCACCCATATTCATTGGAAATTGGTGAAAAGAGTGGAAATATATTTCATCAATTTTCAAGCCAGCCCATGATTGAATTAGCCAAGGAGGAATTCATTGATGATCCACAACAAGTTTTTTACAGATTTCAATATCATGTTGCTATCTATATGGATATGTTTTGCAACAATAGATTTCCATTTGTTGTCATCATAAGAACAAAGTTCCTGGGTTGTAAGCATGATTTTTCAAGGAAGTATGTGTGGATTTCATTATCTCTCTATTGTTACTTAGTGCTCAATTACCAATATGAGGATGAAGATCATCCAGTCACAAAGTTATTTGTATGGTTACTGAGGAAATTTGTATATATTTGAAGGTTCAATTTTTCAGCAGTTAGGAGTAGGAATGTATATAAATAAGTTTTCCATGCAAGAATTTGGTTTTCAATGTGAATGCAACCTTCAGTTTGCATTTGGTTTGTAGTGGTTTTTGTTTTTAGTGTGTGAATGTTCTCAGTTTTCAATAAGGAGAGGGGGTGCTCTCAGGCATACAGGTTGGTTTCACAGATGACTCCATAGCCCAATGGATAAGGCACTAGAACTGCATGTTCTTGGCATCTCATAGGGAGCATGCCATCCTCTGTGGAGCCAAATGTCACCTCCATGACTGCATGAAATATCTCTAGCTATCACCTTTTATCTGTTCATCTTTCAAGTGAGTTTTAATTTGATCATTTCCAACACACCAGGAGAGTTCACAACGTACTCAAGTGCTCCATTCATTCATTTCCACCATTAACTTTTTGTCATGCTAAGGGATTTCATTGTCTTCAGAGACTATTTTTAAAACAAAATCAGGGATCAGGTCTTTGTACATCCTAATAGTCTCCTCGAAGCATGAAAATATTGTTTTAATAAGGCACTACAGACTGGTAAACAGGCGCTACGAACTTCACTGTGAACTCATTTCCTGTAGCATAGTATTCTAAAGATTTGATCATAAATTTTGAACGACGATGTGGGTTTTTATGAAATATTTTGTCGAGGAGCATGATATTGGAATTGACCTGTTGACCAAAATTTAGCCAAACCCAGTTTGACATTTGAAAGATAAAATCAAAACACCAATGCATTGCGAACTCATGTTGGAGACTAGATGAAGAGGACAATTGGAGGTTGGATAGTTTGAAAACACTTTTGGTCAAAGGCAAAGATGTCAGAATCAAGCCTAGATCTCCCTGGTACTCCATGAGAGTGTTGATCATGTTTGAGGGTTGAGAAAGGGGTTTTGGTTGGTTTTCATATTGGTGTTGTGAATTGTGTTGCAAACGCTCTGTTCTAGGACTGTTGAAACTGTCATATTTTTCATCCTTTGAAATTTATCCTTAAATGAGTCAATTCTTACCCCTATCCAATTTACAATGTGTGGTTGATCATTTCTTTAAGTAGGCTTAAAGTTGAAAATGTTGTTAATAATGTTAACCTATTTTTATGTCGATTCAAGACCTATCTAAAGATATATTTACTTTCATATCCCTTTTATTATAACCCTCAATTGTCTTTTCTTACTGTTCGTGTTGAAAGAGTGTCCTGTCTTATACCTCAATGTGTATAGAGTAAGGTGCATGAATCTTTTTACAAGGTCAGAGACTTGGATTATAGGAAGCAAGTGTTGAGGTTGAGAGCATGAAAAATAATTTTTTTGCCTTCAAGAAGAAGTTGAATGACACACTATATATGTATCATGAAAATATTGACATAGCTAACTTCTTAGATATAAGTTTCTTACCTACTCACAAGCAGCTCAAAAACCTTTAAAGACTAAACAGAGCTCATGAAGCTCAATTCAGAAAACTAAAGATGGAGGTGCAACCTTTCAATGAAGAGTTGGCTAAGAAACATTTGGATATGTTAGCTAAATTTTCCACCAGGAGGAGCTCTAGAGTCAGAAAATGAATACGATGAATACCTTAACTCATATCAATTTTGATAGTTTCTTGTTTTTTGTATTTTGCAATTTTGAGGATGGTCATGCTTGATAAATCATGTTCAGCTACTAGGGTGTTATCTTCTTAGTCATATATCATGATAATATGTTACTATAATAGTTAGTGTCACTCAAGATGGTTTTTGGAATACTTTAAGGCGTTTTCAAGTGAAATGGATTGCTAAAAGAGAGTTCGCGGTGCTTGAACTCAGTGGCGTTGCGAACTGGTATTTATGATAGTTTTTAAGAAATTAGCACACAGTAGATGATTGTTTTTCTTGTAAATTTTGAATGACAACTTGAGTTCCTCTGAAATTTGGTGTGGAGTTACATGATGGTGTTTTTGACTTAATCACAAAAATTTATCCTAACCCACTTCGTATTTTTGGAGAAAAGCCAAAAATAGCACCTACAGGAAAGTTTGCAGCGCATGCTGTCACAAACGTTGTGAACTCTAACAGTCTGAAAAATTCGAGCTATGGGAAGGCTGCCAGTTGTGAAGGAAGGTTATAATAGTATCCTATGAGTTATTTGGACATGAGGGACATGTGTTCCATCTTCAAATCAAGCATCATGACATGTTTCAAGAGGCATTTATCACAATAGGCAAGATCCTGCAAAATAGGAATTTGTTAGGATTTTGTTGGAATCTTTTGTAACAAGACTCCTAAATGGAGGAGGATCCTATGGAACTCCTTGGTTTAGACATCCTTAGGGTAGATAGATATTATTCACTATAAATTAAATGGTTTTTGATGAGAAAATGGTTGGATTCATGAGCCAAGGGAGGAGAGAGTTGGAGGAGCAATTTTAGTTGCTCATTTGTAAGCCTGAGGGCCTGCTTGTAATGAAATTTTCTTTCATTAAAGATTCATGAGATTTGTTATCATATTGTCTTATTTTTTTTCCCACTTATTTGTTATCTTATTTCTTGAACATATTGCAGGTTTTGAGGATCATAACTTCCATTGATTGATGGATTCATGAACAACGGAGGATCTATTGTAGCTTTCCCATTGAATCATTGTTTATTGTTTAAGCAATATTTATTTGTTTTCATAAAGGATATTTGTACAATGGATTTTCTTCCTTTTTTAATATTAACCATGCTTATACTCATCATTATATATACCTTTTGTCTGATATATAGTTTGATTTCC
The DNA here is from genome assembly GCA_009831015.1 of Picea engelmannii. Taxonomy (NCBI): domain Eukaryota; kingdom Viridiplantae; phylum Streptophyta; class Pinopsida; order Pinales; family Pinaceae; genus Picea; species Picea engelmannii. Next base: position 122,093 of record ML782284.1, read on the forward strand.
TTTGATCTATAGGATGTTGTGACTCCTTTCCCAATGGAATGCTTCTGCTAACAATTTGTTGCCCTCTCCCTTTATTTCTCAGTCTTATTGATCCACCTGCTCAAATCATTCAATCCATTTATATTCTGATGGGTACAGGGCTTACACTTACAAAAATCTAAGTGTGACTCTCAGTGCTAACAAAATCTTCAACTCATATTCCCAATCAACCATAATGTGGCCCATCTCCTCTTTTGTCAATATGTATTGGTTTTCCAACCATTGTTGATTTGGTTCCTTCTTTTCTTGTACATACATGTGGTTTCACCCTTCCTTAAAATGATCCACTAACTTATACACCTTGACCACATGTGGTGGTATGCATGGTGTCCTCTCTATGTTCTCCCTAATAGTTTCCTTGTAAATATAGAATGTGACATTACTATCCATATGGCGTGCCTTATGTGTAGTATACCAAAGGTTCTGATACCATGCAGATAAAAAAGGATTCTTCTTAACTCCCAAAAATTGACTATCATCTATCTCTCTCCAAGATTATATCACTATTAGGATAAAAAACCCAGAGTAGTGGAACTCGGTCCCCTTTACCTGTGCTTCCTCATAATCGATCAAAAATTGGTTTCACAAAAATGTTGACTGATTCATTTAGACACCCTTGACACATCGTTTTGTTGCTACTATGACCGCTACTAAAACTTGATAATTTATGAACTTCCTTAATTCCCTATAGGCTAAGGATTGCGTCATAAACCTTACCATCGAGTTGCAGATGCTTGTGACATCTAATGCACGCTAGCCACATAATGTATATAATTTATCTTTCATGCTCATAGAGAGAGTATTTTCATTCTTCTTGTCAAAAAACAATGATACGAGGTCCTCCCCCTATAAGGGAAGACCTATAATATGTACTATTAAATCAATATCAATGGACACTAGCCTTTCAAGCCACATGTATCCCCCGTGCACACAAATTAGCATCATTTTTATACATGTATTGATCTCCTGGTTCCATCCAAAATGTGGTATATCGAACAAGTTTAGAATATCTGCTTTCTGCAACCCCCTATCCCATCCTTGTGGCTCGATGACTATCATATGATTCTTGGAACTAATGGAATTTATCAAAAACTTTCTAGGTACTAGATCTGGAAACTTTTTTTTGTCTGTGATGTCGTGGTTAGCATATTTTAGAGTTGGTATCAGACATAACATATCCCCTTCCACAATGAATCCCTATGGAATCGATAGCCCCACTAATGGGTACTTTGCATCCTTATGTAAATGGACCTATTTTGTTGATGGATTTCTCAGTGGGATATAATCCCTAGGGAATATTTCTGTTGAGGATGATGCCTCCTATGTCTCTTCTACCACCAGTGGTGTTGCTGGTTGACAACGTGGTTTCTTCGGTACTGACGTTGACACTCCTCCTACCTTAGGTGGTGTCATCTTCCTCTGCAACACTAGTCTCAACTTCCAACTAGTTCTAGAACTCGGTTTAGAACTTCATATATGTAACTTCGGCTCACTGTTCAAATTTTGAATGACAATAACCCTCCCCCATTAGCCCTTCACTTGCTTTTATACTGTATTTCTAGCTGTAGCTTCCTTTCGCAACTAAAGTTTTTGTCTAATCCACTAGTGGTTGGAATTCATTACCTTCTTTAATGCTCCATAACTATAAGGTCTTATCTAACAGAACCTAAAATTGAATAAATTTAAACATAAAATTTATTTCAACGTATAAGCAATTTCATTAATCAACATATAAACATATTCAACAGCATGACGATAACCACATAATACAACATAATAATATTTACGAGAAGATTATAATCAATTTCATAACACAATAGAATAATGAAATTTCATACCTCTAACTGATGCTACTATTGTCCCCAACTCTGCTTGATGCACTGCCCAAAACCGTCTAACCACCCACCCAGCTAGGAATAGAGCCTCTCTGGCTCCCTAGCTCCAGGATTCTTGGCCCCCGAGCCCAAAACTCCCAGCAACCGATGCTCCCCTGTGACAGTCCCCCAAACTCCAAACCAAAAAAACATACAGTCCCTAATATCAAAATAATGCTTCCTTTCCCCAAAATCCAAAGGTTCCTTTCTCGAATGCCTCTTCCCATTCACCGCCTCCTCCTTTCATTCAATGCCACCCACCTTATCCCTCCATTTAATGCCTTATCCCTCCATTCAATGCCTTATCCCTCCATACGTTAAGTTTTCTATTAAATAAATTAAAAATTATTAAACTTTTAATTCGTTACCCAAACATTAAATGAGTTAATTAATTAATTAATTAATTAATTAATCAACATATATTAAACAATAATTAATTAATTAAATAATATTATTAATAAATAATCATTATTTAACTAATATACATTAGGACAGTTAATTATTTAATTAATTATACTTGATAAACCTTAAGCAATTATTTGACTAGGGTTGTTACATACACCCACCCTTTAGGAAACTTCATCCCGAAGTTAAAGTATTTTATGATACAAGGGAAAAGAAACATGGTTCACACATTCATAACAAATAACCCACATTATTAGTAAGTAAACCAAGAAAACTCATACATACTAGTGTACATGTGCAAGAAATGCATGTGTAGCTAGTACATACAAGTCTCGTTCATGTACTAATATCAATAACTATCATCTCTATAGTAATTTCCATATGCATCCAATCCATTCAACAAGACTATTCATTTTATAAAAGACAATAAACCAATCAAATGTTTGTGAAATCGTTTAATTACAATTATCTAGCTCAACAATGTTATTTGGACAATTGTAGTTTAGTTACATAATTATGAATATTCATATATATCCATTTTCTTTTCGGAAGGAAAAACAATAAATTCCACCATAAGACAAATCTCCATACACTCTCAACTATTTCTACTCATCCTTCCTCCCTAACTTACTTCCATCTTCCATTCCTATCCTTCCTCTGTTGAACTATCTTTGAGCATCAACTATATTGACCTAACTCCAAATAGAACCCGTAAGTGGAAGTGTCACTATCTTGACCAAGCTTCCCCAACTGGCAACTGACAATCATCATCACACGTCTAGGGGAGCATGAGCTAACACCGTCCTCCCATGACTTCAGGTTTCAGAGGATACACGGTGGGAAATGCCTCCACCCCTCCTAATCATGACTAGGGTCCACACCCTATAATGGAATATACATTGGCACCGTGTTGCTGGGAGTTTTTTCATCGTCTATTCAGTTTTCCACAGTCTCACCACCTAAAATCCTGCACTAGTCCACATATCATAGCAATGCATCCAAACCAATATAATTTCACATACAAAGATTCATACCATATTGTTTCTCAGCCATTGGTCATGACATCCACTTTCATCATCATTATCCCCTGGCTATTTCATAGCCCATAACCTGCAGATTAGTCTGTAACACAAACTCATACATATATATGCATTATTATTATGTAATTACATACAACTATGATCTCAATTCGGTATCCCTGTAGAAACAACTTTAACATCAAATTTTTCAAGTTAGAATAGATCTCATAATATCCCATAATTCAATTAACATTACCCATTCATAGAATTATCATTTACATAATAGTTTGCATCATTTCCAACATCATTCAAATAGCGTTTAAACCCTCATAGGATTCTCATTCACACAATATATCGCATCATATCCATCATTATCAATAACATTTAAACATTCATCGAATTTACATTCACATAGTAGATCGCATCATATCCATCATCATCAATAACATTTAAACCTTCATAGAATTTACATTCACATAGTAGATCCCATCATATCCATCATCATCAATAACATTTAAACATTCATAGAATTTACATTCACATAGTAGATCGCATCACATCCATCATCATCAATAACATTTAAACATTTATAAAGGTTCATACGTCCTAAAAGTTCAAGTGTATTATTTAATAGTTTCACTTGTGAATAGAAAAAAAAGGTGTATAGACCTCAGGTAATCCTGTTTTTCTAAGTCAAAAGGTGGTGTTACATACACCCAACCTTTGAGAAACATATTCTCGTGGTGGTCAAAAAAAGTGAGGGATAATCTCGTCATAGTGTCTCGGCGTCTTCCCAAGTAGCAGATCCTGGACTATGCTTGTCCCACTGGACCTTAACTTGGTCTATCAGATGGTTCTTGAGCTATCAGACTCTACGGTCCAATATGTGTAACAGTTCTATCGTGAGGGTTCCCACGTCTGATACCTGTAGTTCCTTCCAATTTAGTTTATGTGATTCATCAACAACATAATGACGTAAAACAGATACATGAAAAAAATTATGAGTTTTATGGAGGTCGGGTGGCAGTACGAGACGATAGGCAACGGGTCCAATTTTCTCTTGGATTCTGAATGGTCCTATAAATCGAGGTGACAACTTTGTCCCCTTCCCAAATTGTATGGTACTCTTATTAGGCCTGATACAAATGAAAACCTGGTCTCCCACTTTATAAATTCGGTCGGTCCTATGTGCATCCGCATAACTTTTCTGCCTATCCTGTGCTTCCTTTAGTATCTTCCTAATCTGAATCACCTGTTCCTCCATCTCTTGAATCAATTCTGGCCCAATTGTTACTCGATATTCTAAACTTTCCAACTCAATGGTGTTCTGCATGGCCTTCCATACAGAGCTTTGTAGGGTGGCATTCCGATGGAGCTATGAAAACTATTATTGTAGGCAAACTCTACCAAAGGTAGGTACTTCTCCCAATGGGTTTGATTATCCATGACATACTTCCTAAGCATGTCTTCCATGACTTGATTTACTCTCTCAGTTTGCCCATGTTTTTCAGGTTGATAAGCTGTGCTTGAGTTCAACTGAGTCCCCAACGCTGACTGCAAACTTGTCCAAAACCTAGAAGTGAATCTTGAGTCCCTATCTGAAATGATCTTCTTAGGTATCCCGTGAAAATGGATGACCTCACTTACAAAAATGCATGCCACATCAGTGACATCGTAAGTGTCTCTAACTAGAATAAAATTAGCACTCTTGGTTAACTTATCAACTATCACAAGAATGACATTGTGTCTATGAGATGTGAGCGGCAACCCCACTACAAAATCCATAGAGATGACTTCCCACTTGGACATAGGGACATCATGTGGTTGTAGGAGGCCCTGTTGGGTGATGGTGATTGGATTTCACTTGTTGACACTCTAGGAATTTGGCAATGAAATGGACTACATCATGCTTCATGCCTACCCAGAAGAAGAGTTTCCTCATGTCTATGTACATCTTCTTCACACCGGGATGCGCACAATAAAGTTCTCTATGGGCTTCCTTCAATATGATTCTTCAAATATCCCCACCTTCGGGGACGTACATCCTTCCTCGATATCTTAACAGTCCATCTTCTTCCAGACTATATCCCTCATACTTTGGATCTAATTGCCTTCCACTCTGGAGGTTTGAAGTAAACTTTAAATACCAACTGTCTCCTTGGAGTTGCGTCAACACACGTTCCCTCAGATTGACCTTTAAGGGTACCAAGGAGAAGACACGTGGTCTCCTACTCAAGGCATCTGCGACCACATTTTCCTTTCCCTTGATGTATGAAATACCAAAATCGTACTCACTCATAAACTCACTCCATCACCTTTTCTTGGCATTCAAATCCCTTTGAATGAAGAGATATTTTAAGCTTTGATGGTCCATTTTTAGCTCAAAGTTTCACCCCACAAGATAGTGCCTCCAAATTTTTAGAGCTAGCATTATAGTTGCCAACTCTAAATCATGAGTAGCATAAAGCCCTCCGTGTTTCTTCAATTTCCTTGATGCATAAGATATTACTCCTCCATCCTACATTATCACAACCCCCAACCCTTTCTTCGAGGCATCTATGCAGACTATGAAGTCCTTTTCTATATCCGACACTCGTAGAATTGGCGCACTAGTTAGTAACCTATTAAGTTCGATGAATGCACTATCACATTCTTCTGTCCATTCATACCTGACCCCCTTGCGCTACAAGGTGGTGATGGGTTTTTCTATCTTAGAGAACCCTTCCACAAATCTCCGATAATAACCTACTAGCCCGATGAAGCTTCTTACCTCATGGGCATTTTTCGGCACTGGCCATTCCATAATGGCCTTTACATTTTCTGGGTCCACAGAGATTCCTTCACTGGAAACGATATGTCCTAAATAGTGAATTTCTTTCTGGAAGAAGGAAAACTTCGACAACTTACCATACAATTTGTTCTCTCTAAGGAAGGACAACACCACTTGCAAGTGTTCCTCATGTTCTCTTTCGTTCTTGGAACAGATGAGGATGTCATCTAGAAAGACTTGTACAAAACGGTCTAAGTACTTCCGGAATACTCCTTTCATGAGGCTCATGAATACTGCTGGTGCATTGGTCAATCCAAAAGGTACTATGATGAACTCGTAATGTCCAAACTGAGTTAGAAAGGTAGTTTTAGGAATATCACCTTCCTTAATCCTTAACTAGTGATACCCTAATCGCAAATCAATTTTTGAGAATACCGCTGATCCTTTCATTTGATCAAAGAGGTCATCTATTCACGGCATTGGGTACCTATTTTTCACTGTATCATGTTTCAAGTCCCTGTAATCTATGCACAATCGTAAGGAACCATCTTTCTTCTTTACAAAAATTACTGGTGCACCCCAAGGTGAGATACTAGGCCTTATTAGCCCTAAATCTAGTAGTTCTTTCAACTACATTTGCAATTCACAAAGTTCTGGTGTTGTCATCTGATACGGATTCTTGGAAATTAATTCTGCACTAGGTTTTACCTCAATAGTAAAATCAGGCTCCCTCTCAGGAGGCAACCCTGGTAACTCGTTCGGAAAAACATCCTTAAATTCTGACAAAACTGGGTACTGATCCAAGGAGGGTCCCTTCCTTTCATTCACTGCTTCCACTACATATAGTCAACACCCTTGCCTCAAGCATCGCTTAACCTTCATAGTTGAGATAAAGCATAATGACACCTTTCTTTATACACCCTGGATCTCTACTGGCCTTCCTTCGTCGTCAACACAAAGCACCCTTTTTGCGAAACAATCTACCATAGCTCGATGGGCTTCTAACCAATCCATTACAATGATTAGGTCATATGCCCCAAGAGAAGTAATGTATACCTTAAACCTGGTAGTACACACTCTTAGGTCTACTATACAATTATCAATGCTAGGTCCTACCACTTGTTTTCCCCCTGAAGCCATCTCGACTTGTTTAAAGTCATCGTGCTCGTAGGCTGCCAACCCACTCTTTTCTAATGTAGATGGTGAAATGAAACTATCTGTAGCACCAGAATCAAATAAAATCTTTACATTGATATGATTTAGAGTACTTGATGACTCCACCACTCTGGATTGATGTTCTTCCTGGAGATTATTAACCACTGCGTAGATCTGGTGGCTGCTACTTGCTCTTCCCATCGGGGCCTTTCCTTCTCTATGCACAAATCCTGATTGTAACTCTGGGCAGTCACGCTGGTAATGGGGTCCTCCACATCCCCAATAGGTAACACAAGATTCAACTTGCGCATTGTTCTGTGACTGTCTTTGAAATGAGTTCCTTCCCCTAGAACCCCTACCCCTACTAGCTGCTCCCTGAGATGGTCGTGGACCTCCCTGCATCATTGGTGATGAACAGGATGATGTACTTGCTTACACTGAAATCCCTGCGGCTACTATCCTTGGTGTGACTCTATTACCATATGGAGGTGGCCTTGAGCCCCCTCCCCTGGGAAATTTCCTAGGGGCCTTCCCCACAAATCCAGGACGATGCGGAAATGTCAATCTCATACCTCCATTTAAGTTCATGTGTTCCTCCGCATAATGCACATTTTCCACTTCTTCTGCTACTGAAGACGGTTTCCACATCCACACCATAGCCCTTATATTAGGGTTTAACCCATAGACAAAGAGTTTTGTTTGTCGTTGGTCATTATCCATGTATGAAACATATTTGACCAATTCCATAAACCTGATCTCATATTCTTCTATGGTTTCGTTTCCCTATACTAGAGCATGAAATGCTCCCACCTATTTTCCTCATAGAAAGCTGGTAGATATTTCCTTCAGAACCTCTCCTCAAAAATTTCCCAAGATACAGTGTCCGGGGTAAGATGCAATTTCCTTTCCAGGTTGCCCCACCAGTTCAAGGCATCGTCTCTCAACTGAAAAATCGCTATCTTTTCCTTTGAAGTGGACGCATAGTCTCTTAAGGAAAAACACCTTGTCATGCCTTCCAACCATGCCTCGGCACATTCACTGGCATGACCCCCAACAAACTCTGGAAGTTTGATCTTCTGTAGTTCTCTAGTGATGTCTTCGGGTGGAGGTCCTCCTCCTGAATCCCTCAACGCTTCTGGATTACCCATTCTAGATGGTGGGGGCTCCACTTCGATCCTTGCTGGTTGACGCCCCTTTAAAGTCTCATTTATGGCCTCCAGAGAGCGCAGTATGAGAGATAGTTCAGGCGATGGTGGTGGCAGTCCCTACAATGATGCCCCTTTGCCTCGATTTCCTCGAGTCCTAACCATCCTGTATAATTTAATCTGCATCAACCAAAGTTGTCAGGGTGAGTTCAAGGACATTTCACATTTGTGCAACTTAAACTAAAAAATAGGGTTAGGTGTAAGTTTTTTTTTACTTGTCTGTAAATAGACATTATTCTCTTTAGGGGAGGTGGCTAGGTTAGGGTTAAAGTGTCTAAGCTTCATGTCTTTTCCTAAGAAAACTACTGACTCCCTTGTCTGGTAGCTACGCTAGCATTGCTCTATACTCGCCAATTTCTCTAACTTACCTTCCTAGTGCACATGAAGCTCGCCCCTTCCACTTATATTGGTCTAAATACTTGACTTTTTGCTAAAAATAAATTAATTAGTCGCTTTAACTAGTTTAAATTTAAACATGAATCATAAATTTAAATATAATTTAAACTATTATATTTTAAAACATAATAATGTTAAAACATAATAATAATAATGTATTATTAATTAAATGTTAATCATGTTAATAATGTTAATTATGTTTATAATGTTTTTAAAATTTATTTAAATTTAATTTTAAATTTAATTCAAAGTACTATTTAAAACATAATACTTTAAAATTTAACCCTAAAAAAAAAATGGTAATAACCAAAATATATATATATATATATATATATATAATAATAAAAAATATATAAAATAAAAATATAATAATAAAAATAAATAAAGAAAAAAATACAAAGAATTTTATCGTGGGCAGTGGGTCCTCGCATGAGGCCCACGTACCCTCCCAGGCTCTTATTGCCCCCCTAAAACCCTAATCTTCCCTTACTCCTAGTCATTTCTCAATCCTTCCAGACCGCCTCTACCTCTACAGCTGGAGGCCGAGGGTTTTTTGTTTTTGTTTTTCTCTATTTTGAAAGGCGTCATGGATGGAGGTCTTCAAGCCTGAGCATGCTAGCCAAGTCTTTGATACCACATTTTTTTTTTACTCTGCATATTCTTAGATTATCTCTCGGATTTGTGTGTCCGACCGTTTCAGCATTATGTTGCAGGTTCTTGGCTTGGTCTAGGCACCGACTTGGCTACCAGTCACGGGTTCAAAACCCATGAGCCCCCACTCATTCTTTTTTTTTTTTAAGCTAGGCCTGTGTGTAATACAATGTGCCTGGTGTAATACGGCGTACCTGGACACGTAGTGCCATAAAACCTTCTTTCGTGGTCTGACCTAGCCTGGCCTTAGTGATGGTTTTAGCGTGTAGTGCAATGGGACTTAGTCCCCTATTCCTCATGGCTCTTTCTCATGGCCCTTCTTGCATGTGGCCTAGTGCCCCACTCTTGGGCGATCTGTGTTGGCTTGTGTGTTGCGTGGTGTATGTTAGTTTCAATGATATGTGTGTCTGGAGTATTGTATATGGCGTTTGGCCCTTGGGCCAATAATATTTTATTTGTGCCTTCCGGACTGCTATGTGTGTAGTTCACTGCCGTGTGTGTAGTGCACTGCTTTGGCTACCATCCAGACTCTCTCCTTGGCGCCTTGTGTGAACTATCCTGGGACTTGGCATATGATGTGGCTTTGGTTAGATAAAATACATGGAGATTGGGTTTGAAGGGTAATTGGCCCCAATACTTTCTTTTGTTATGCCAGAAAACCTTCTTTCGTGGTCTGGCCTTAGCGCTTACCAGAGGCATTGTGCATCAATTTTCTTTTATCCTTCATCAAGCCATGAACAAATTGTGGATGTCTCGTTTCATTTTTCAAAGAAAAAGGTTAACATCGTTGTCTGTATGGTTTCTTTTTGTTACTTACACTAGAAAAGTTATCTATGGCAAATCGAGAATGTAAAAATTAACTTTATGATAGAACGATTACATGTATGGAGTTGATTGGAACGACCTTAATTTACTTTGTTTTTCTAGTGTCTATTTCAAAATAACAAGAGCTTCCCTTTGCCAGGGAGCATAGATGTAATGGTATAATTTTGTCCATTGTTGAGCGTATTTATGGTGTTGAGAAGGGGGTGGGAAGGGTCTCGGAGCGACAACATGTGGAAGATTGATAGTTTCCAAGCATTACCCTGAAGATTTAGAGTGATGATTTATGGTTTTCAATCTGAATGTTGCTCGGATAACAACAACCTCCTTCTCTTTGTGGCCTAGTGATGTAACTGTGGTTGATTTGGAATGGGTTCTTCGGTTTCATCAATCACTCTGAAGGTATATTTTTTTTCTTTGTTCACGTATTTAAATTTTAACTGCTTTGTTCTATTGTAAGAGCTTTACCAACCATTCTTAGCATGGTTTAAATGCTTCATTCCCTTATAGAAGCATGGGGCAAGGACTAATTGACTACACTCCAAGGACCAACCGGTTTGGTGGTGTTACATTTTGGATCATAATCAAATACGACATAATCATAGCATCTCCGAGGGAATTTACAGGGTGATGGACTAAATTGGAATTTTCTTTTGGGGTCAGGTCATTTTGCTTATGAACTTATAACTCATAACATCCTCATTGGTCATATACTGGTAAGTCTTGGGTTGATTTAGAAAATAATATTGGGATTTCCTTACTACAGGGAAGAATTTCAATTATTTAATTTATTTTTCTCCTTGAATTTATTCATCTCCTTCATTGCCTTGTAGGGAGTTCTACTAACCATGTTTGAGCATGGATTATGGACTGTTCAGTAAGGTCTTTGGGAGATTGGTGCTTTGGCCTGATGACATTTCTCATTTGATGCTCAGTTTTCCTCTAATGGAATTCTATCTTAGTTCTTCAAAGGCCTAAACCCGTCTAGGTGATTTTTTGGTATTAAATTTTCCAAATCATTCTCAGATCTGCACTATGGTAACTTACTTTGAGTCCTTGAAAGTTTTCAAGGTTTTTTATAGGACACATAGCTTAGCTTCCAAAGTCAAGTGGATGGGTGGGTAGGTGGGCCTTTGGTCCCTGATTTCAAACTAAGGCTCTGATACCATGTGTAAGGTCCTATCTAATAGAACCTAAAATTGAATAAATTTAAACATAAATTTTCTTTCAACGTATAAGAAATTTCATTAATCAGCATATAAGAATATTCAACAGCATGATGATAACCACATAATACAACATAATAATATTTACGATAAGATTATAATCAATTTCATAACAGAGCAGAATAATGAAATTTCATACCTCTAACTGATGCTACTATTGTCCCCAACTCTGTTGTCCCAAAATCTGCTTGATGCACTGCCCAAAACCGTCTAACCACCTAGCCAGCTAGGAATAGAGCCTCTCTGGCTCCCTAGATCTAGGATTCCATAAGGATTCCTATCCCTCGAGCCCAAAAATCCCAGCAATCGATGCTCCCCTGTGACAGTCCCCCAAACTCCAAACCAAAAAAACATACAGCCCCTAATATCAAAATAATGCTTCCTTTCCCCAAAATCCAAAGGTTCCTTTCTCAAATGCCTCTTCCCCCTCATTTCCTCCTTCCCATTCACCGCCTCCTCCCTTCATTCAATGCCACCCACCTTATCCCTCCATTTAATGCCTTATCCCTCCATTCAATGCCTTATCCCTCCATACGTTAAGTTTTCTATTAAATAAATTAAAAATTATTAAACTTTTAATTCGTTACCCAAACATTAAATGAGTTAATTAATTAATTAATTAATTAATCAAAATATATTAAACAATAATTAATTAATTAATATTATGAATAAATAATCATTATTTAACTAATATACATTAAGACAGTTAATTATTTAATTACTTATACTTGATAAACCTTAAGCAATTATTTAACTAGGGTTGTTACAATAACTCTATATCTTTAGAGATTTATTCATTATATTATGTAATATTTCATGATCTTCTATCCATTCTACATTTATTATTATGCAACACCACTACTTTATTGTCATGGTAGCTCTTTACTGCACGTCCCTTCATGGGATGTCTTAATTTCTCTTAGATATCATCTGCATAATTTCTTCTCTTTTCACGATCTCTTTTCTCTATTCCAACTTTCTTCCTTCATTTGTGTTCTCTTATACTTACCTTTCTCGCATCTACGACATTTTCCTACATTTCCTCTTTACCTACTACCTTAACTTATTTGACTCCTCAACTCTTGACCTCTTCCCTTAACCCTTTTCTTGATTTTCCATGTTTACTTACTTTTTCTTTCTATTTCTATCTTTTCTTCCTATAGTACACTATGATACAAGTTAACATGCACATTTTTCCTAGTGCATGGAACAACGGTCTTCCATGTATAGTTTCAGTTGACTCCTATTCACTATTCCTTCCACTACTTTTCCATCCAAATATTCTAACTGAACAACACCTATGTTAGTCACATATCTGATCACATATGGCCCTAGACAATGCATCTTGAACTTTCTTGGGTGTCATAAGAATTTATTGTCATAGATAAATACTAGATCTCCTGTATGGAACGTATTCTACTTGATGTGTCTATCATGCCATGTCTTTTCAGGTTCCTTATATACTTGTTGATGGAACCCTACAATAAATCGATCTTCCTCTAAAACTAGTAACAGGGACAGTCTTTCTTCTATTGCGTCAACATCCATAAGGTGTTCCATGGAAACAATGCACAGACTCGGTACAAGAAACTCCATGGGAATTACTACTTCCTGTCCATACGATAATTTAAAAGGTGTATGGCTTGTCAATTTATTGTAAGTAGTTATATAATCCCAAAGTACTGAAGGGATCCTTAAATCCTAATAATATCATCCTACATTGCACACCTTGGTCAATGCATTCTCCAGTATCTTATTGAAGGCCTCCACAGTTCCATTTTTTTTGGGTGATATGTATTTCTCTTTCAATGCTATATCTAGAAATCTTATGTCAATGCTACAATTTTCTTGTTTAAAAAGTGAGTCCCTTGATTTCTCATAATTACTTTATGACACCCAAACCTTGTAACTATGTTCTCAAACAAGAACCGTGCAGTTGTCTCTATGCTTCAATCTATAATTTTTTCTTCCTCTGCCCATCTTGTTAAGTAGTCTATCAGGGTAATTATGTACCTAGATCATATTCTCCTCACTCGTGGATTAATCAATGTAACAAAATCGACTTCCCATTTTTCAAATGCATGTAAGTTGACTTGCAGATTCAAAGGAATCACATCCCTTCATGACAGTCTTCCTAATCTCTGACAAGCATCACAACTTTGAAAATACTCCTTAGCATACCTGTGGAGGGTAGGCCACCATAGCCTTTTGCACAAGATATTATGAACTTTCACCTTTCCTACATAATGTCCTCTTGTAATTCCATCATGTTCTTCTGCTAGGATCATTAGTCTTTCTTGTTCTAGCACACATCGTCACAGTATCCCATATATGCCTAACTTATATAAGTTTCTTGCATTCAAATGATAACCTGCTTAGTTAACCACTAGATGCTTCTTTTTTGTTACTTTCATGTCATATGGAGCGACTCTTGTGCTTAAAAATGAACAATTTCTGCAAAGTTATCCTCTACCATTTGAACTGAGAATAATAGTGCATCTGGTAAACTATCGTCTAGGTTCCCTGCATCTTCTCCTATCAGTATCCACGACAAATTGCATGGTCCTGCATTCAGTTTCCTCAGATTCACAATAAATTCAAAATAATATTCCTAGAACATAACTAACCCTCTGCAGATTCTCCCCCCCAACACTGGCTTGTTCACTAGATATTTGAGTGCAAAGTGGTATGTATACATCTTCAAATGAGACCCCAACAAGTAGTGTCTGAACTTATGCAAGGAATAAACCATTTCCAAGCCTTCCCTTTTTTTCATCATGTAATTCTTCTCAGCGGTCAAAAACGTCCTGCTAGTGAAAGAAATTGGATGATCTAAATCTCCCTCTCTTGGTCGGGCTAACACTATGCTGACCGTTAACGATGATGCATCTACATGAACGTGAAACTCTTTCTTCCAATTCAGGAACACTAGAATGGGTGAAATTACTAAATTTTGTTTCAATACATCCAGATCCTTTTGATAGTATTCATTCCACTGAAACTTAGCTTCTTTCTTCAATAACTTCTCCATTGGAGCTTTAATTTGTGCATAACCTTTAATAAATTTCTTGTAATATTCGGTATGACCCAAATTTTTTCTCACCTATTTCACTGCTTCATACAGTGGTATATTAACAATTACTGCTATCTTGGCAGGATGAATTAACAAACCCTACTGTCATACCACATGACCTAACAATATCCAAAACAATGTGCAGAAATACATTTCTTCAAATTTAATAAAATATTATATTATCTACATCTATCAAGCATCAACCTTATATTTTCTACATGATTTTCAATAGGATAAAGAGTCTTTGTCTTACAGGTCATGCAAACAGGCATAATTCAACTTCCTTAGGTCTACAGAAATTCTAATACTCCCCATTTTCTTATCTTGAACCACCATTGGACTTATTCATTCAGACTCTGCAATGGGTTCAATTATACTAGCTTCTATCATTCCGTCCAACTCTTCTTTCACTTTTTCCTTGTACTTCAGATTCAATCTATAAGGTCTCTGTATTACTAGATTAGCATATGGTTTTAATCAGATCTTCATCTCTCCCAATTCTCCATCCATTCCCTTCATCTCTGAAAATGTTGTCAGAAAAAGATCGTGATACTTGCGCAATAGGTTTGCAATCTTTTCCACGGTCTCATCATTCCAATAATCACCAATGTTTGCAAACTTTGGTTTCTCCTTCATGCCAATGTTCACTTTTCAAACTCTTAAGGGATTCGCATATTCATCATATTCAATTGTTGGACCTACTACATCATGCTCTCCCTTATTCTCTAGTACCTGCATGTTTCCCGAGTCTTCTTCTTCTTGGTCTTCCTCGGTAACATTATGCAATTTTAATAGTTCATGCATTGTTGCATACTCTCTATGCACACTACATCTAGGTATTATTTCTACTTGATATTCTTCCATAAAATTTTTACCTCTAATGAATTGTAAATGTGTATCTACTAAAGGTGACTCAGCTTCAAAATCAAATTTTACCTTAAAGTTTCGGATGAGCCCTTCCCAGTACGTTGTCCCTCTGCACACTTATAACTCTAAATACAAGTTCTTGGGAACTGTCTCCAGCGTATGTATGAACTTGTGTGTCCATTCCTACTTCGGCACATGCCTCCAAGTTATAATACATCACACAACATGATCCTTTGAATAACTCATCCCCATATACTTGTGCACAATGTCTTCTTCTTCAAACATGATCCACATCAAACTTTTACAATGTTTCCAATCCTATATCCCTTCCTTGTGGGTTTCCCACCGTCTCGTTGATTATTTTCTTAGTGACACATATAATGCTAACAGTATTTATTTCTCAATTATATGTATCTCAAATTCATTGACAAAAGAAATTAACTCAGTTGATCCCTCAAACTTTGGTGTATCACATACCTATGTTCTGATCCAACGCAAAGAGAGAGTAATTCCAACACACCTTCTGGTTGAAACTTCATGCAACCAATGATTCCATTGTTCGATTCCTTCCTCCTATTTTGATGCACAAGGTATTATTCTTCTCCAACTAAGCACACCATCTGCAGTGGGATTGACACAGTCATCCATGTGCATTTTCATATTATATAAGTTATCGATTTCCTTTCTCATGGGCTCGACATATCTTCTTTCCTCCATAGGGTCTAATGGTGTAGTGATATTTAAGCCTCCTTCAAAAACCATCTCTCTTTTCTTCAATTTAATAATCACTTGATTGACAAAGGCCTAATATAGTCCAAGAAAAGCTTGATATGGTTGATTGTTATCCATGATCTCAATAACCTCAAATTTAGATACAATGTTCACTCCATCTATATTGACATGTACTCCTTCTAATCTCTCGAACGGTATTATATTATGTTGGTTAGCCAACCTCAACTGAATAGTTCACCAAACTAGCTTTGGTTTCCCCATCATCTCCCATGTCTGTCATGGAAGCACATTGACATTTGATCCTAAATCTAAGATGACATTGTCCATGTCATATTCTTCTATCTGCGCATTCAATATGAATTATTTGTTTTTCCTCTTCTTGTGCAACACTTGATTCACTACTTGTTGTGTCATATTTACTTCTCTATCTTGTACATATTGATCAATCATTCTACGCAATGCATTCAATGTTGTTTCATCTAGTCTGGTCCTAGTATATCCTTCCTTGCTTGTTGATAGGTTTATTTTTCTTTCTGTGGATTGAATTATAGTATGGGATTCATTGCTTTCCTTGTCCATTGTTCAAATCCATTTTTCTTCTCCTTCACATATGGTATGGTTCTTGTTTCGCCATGCGTAACAACTACTACTTTAGGTTGATCGTCACATTCCTTAGCGGCTATCATATGTAGGTTTTTGTTCTGACTCTGATGTTGGTTTTGATCTTGTTTCTAGTTCCCTCTAGGCTTCCACTTCGTTATCAATTGAGGAAAGTATTCTATTGCATGATCTAATTCTATCAAATACATGCACATTGTTCAAGGATTTGATCAATCTCTCACTAAATGTATTGATTGATTGTAGTTATAACATATTATCGATCCTCTACCTTCCCGACCAAATCCTCCACATCCTCAATCTCTATCGAATCCTCCACATCCACCCTGATTAAATCCTCTTTGAGTGTTGTACTATGGAACTCCTCCTTCCACTCTGACATTTTCTTCCTGGATTATGTACACATATGAAATGTGCTCTCTCATTAGGTCAAATGCATGACAATCTTTTTCATTGTGTCCTATGGATTTACAAAAATTACAGAATAAATGTCTTACTGTACTCAGATACTTTTGTAGTAAGGGACAATAAATCAGATGATTTACCCATGTATTACATATCTTGCAATACCCTAATCCTCCCATCAATTGGTTTTGTGCTCCTATGGCCATATACTACATGAATGCTGGAAATTCTTCCTTTAGATGGTCTTTTGTCTTACATGTTATACACCAAACATGTATGTGCTTCTCCTTTTCCTTCCTTATCTCTGATAATTGAATTCTCTACACCGCCAACTCTGATTGTACTTCTGCCATACCTACACCATTTCCTACAGGAGATGCTTCCAATTTCATCATGATTTCCAATGCTTCTAGTTGCGGCGTGAATTTTTGTTGTGTTAACAGATGGTGAATGTGAGGCAATAGACTTGCAATAAACTATTCTCAATGTTGCTCATTAGGGATATAAAAGGTTAATATACCCATCACATCTTTGAATCTATGGTCGTAGTCCCAAACGTTCTCATTATGTACTTTCTTAATCTCTTTTAGCTCTGTAATATATTGCGATTCAAATTTCATCTTCTGAAATTCCTTCAACCATGCTCATCCATGTTGGAATATTGTTTAATACTGATAGGGGTAGTGAATCAGTATTGCCTATTTTTCACAATGTTTAACACCACTTAATCATTAATCTTACTAAACACAAGAAACTATCAAAAACAAATAATAATACACAAAATTTTAACATGAAAAACCATAAATGTTCTTTTTATATATTTATATAAAGTTTACTTTTCATTTACAAGCTACAAATTGTAGGAGACACCAATCCCCTGTTTTGAGAACCAAATCCCTTATTTTGAGCACCAACTCAAGGAGACAACAATCCCATGTTTTTCAAGAACCAACTTGAGGAAGTTTCAACTCCCTATTGTTCAGGCTCCAACCTGTAGACGACTTTAATACTCCCTTTTTCCACCCTTCCACCCTCACTACATTTTTAATCTTCAAACTTAAATTTCTTCCTTTCGACTCTTCTTCTATTTATATCTTCTTATTAAATCACTGATTCACCTCTACTATTTCTATCTTCACAAACTTTACTCTGCATTATTTACTTCTTCTTTTGTTGAATCTGCGTTTTTGAATTCCATATCTGATCTTTTTCCAATATATTATAGTCGCTCCTGAATGATGTTTTATTGTCAAACCTCAAATGATATGCTTATGAACTATTACTTTTTTTACCTGCATATCTGTTTTTCCTCATAACCCTCTTCTTTATTTAAACATTTCCATAATCTTTATATGAAAATTCACGTTCTTCTTGAAAAGTCACGACTTTTATTAAATAATAATTATTTTTTCCCTTTTTAATTTTTAATTCACTTTTTACCTTACCATGGGTAAATACCACCATGGTTTGCAAATACCATTTGGACATACCATGTGGTATTTCACTTTAACTTTTTCTTTAACTCCACTTCACTTTTACCTTTTTCTTTAATACACCTTCATATTTACTCTTCTTTTACGTAAACTCCACTTCCACCTAACTTTTCAACTTTTATTATTTATTAAAGTCATATTAATATTTAATTCACTTTATTTTTACTTGACTTTAACCTCTGTTTCCACTTAAATTTTCACTTTTTTATTTATTAAAATGATACCAAAGCCACATTTATGTTTAATCCATTTTCTAACCTTTGACATCAATGGCAATTTTATTGAACAATCTCCCCCTTTACTCCTCTTTACCATGCAGTCCAAATTACATAATGCATAGAGATCTTCAATTAGGTTTATATGATCACCAATTTACCCTTAACAAAACATTTATATTCTCTGACTAAAAAATCATGGCTTTCATTATTTGTTCAAGATATATAGACATTAATATGAATGCATGTAATCAAGATCACACGTGAATTTAACATAGTTATAGTTCTGGGGAGAAGACAACGACTATGTAGATTTTAACGTTGTACAATATTTGCTGCAAACAAATTTTCAGTAAAAGAACAAAAAAAATACAATGGAAAATACAAACATTACACAAAGATTTTTCCCTTGGAAACCCAAACCAGGAAAACTAGCATATTCTATATTCATTCATAGTGATACATGTTTACAATACAGTATTTATATATATAGAAGCCATCAACATCCAAAACCCTAACCCAATGAACTGGATTAGTCAACAACCCTAATTCCTTAACTCGAAATAGAAAACCATCAGAAAAAAACCATGTGTCGAAAAACATCCCAACAATGGACACGAAAATCAAGGCAACATGAAAAACAAGACAAAAACACGACACATTTCCAGAGGTAAAAATGAGACACTACTACTTGTGAAAAGAATATAACACATACCCAACATTCTCCCACTTGTTGTTTTCTTTGCATACATGGGGTTACAGGGTTACATAGTCAACAATCCAGGGCAGAAATGTCCATGGATCCTCTACACTGAGATAACTTCTCAATGCTCACAAATTTTGTTAATGAATCTATAACATTCTTCAAAGTGTCCACCTTCATCAACAAACACCTTTTCTTCAACCATATCTCTCACAAAGTGATATTGAATATCAATATGCTTTGTCTTTGAATGATAAGTCAGGTTCTTCACTAGAAAAATTGCACTCTAACTGTCACAATCTATCGTTACATCTTGTTGTACCAACCCAATACCTAAACACAATCTTTGTAACCATACTACATCCTTACTTGCATGAGTGGTTTCCATGTATTCAACTTATGTAGTTGAAAGTGCCACTACAGCCTGTCTTTTGCTCATCCAACTTATTTCTCCTCCAAATAGGTTAAGCACATACCCACTTCTAGATCTCCTACGATCCATATCTCTATCCCAATATGCATCCACAAAGCCATGTATATCCAACACTCTTTCCAATCCTGGTATTCCTTGGTAGTACAATCCATATCTAGCAGTACCATGCAAATACCTGAAAAAACCTTTTTACTGTTGTCCAATGCTCCTTCCTTGGTTTTGGCATATACTTGCTCAAAACTCCCACTGCATGTGCAATGTCCAGTCTAGTACAAACCATTGCATACATCAAACTGCCAACTGCACTCACATATGTAACACGAGACATGTCCTCTTCATCTTCCTATGCCTTGGGACACTGATTCGCAGATAAATTTATAGTAACAGGAATAGGAACCTCAACCGGTTTACATTCTTGAATATTAAACCTCTGTAATATTGTCTCGACATATTTTCTTTGATTTAACCAGAGTTTCCTCTTTTTCTAATCTCTTTCAATTTCCATGCCCAAAATGAAATTTGAAGCACCGAGATCCTTCATGTCAAATTTAGAGGACAATTGAGTTTTCACATCCTGGATAATCTCCTTGTTGTTTCTTATCAGCAACATGTCATCCACATACAAGACCAAATAAATCAAATGATCAACAATTAATTTAAAATACACACAATGATCCTCTTTTCTTCTTGTGAAACCAAGTCCCAACATATAAGTATCAAATTTTCTATACCACATCCTTGGTGATTATTTTAAACCATACATGGACTTTTTCATCTTGCATACCAACTCCTTCTTTCCTTTCATAGAAAATCCTTCTGGCTTCTTCACATAGATTTCTTCTTCCCGATCCCCATGTAGGAATGGTGTCTTCACATCCATCTATTCTACCTCAAAATCAAATACAACAACAATAGATAACATAAATCTTATAGAGGTTAACTTGGAAACATGAGAAAAAATCTCACCAAAATCAGTTCCCTCAATGTTACACATTATTTTCATCATGCCTATGACCGTTAATGATGTAAACCTATATGTTTCCTTCAGAGGGGTCAGTGGCCTGAGTTCTTGAAGAAGGAAGGCAAAAGAACTTTTCCTGAGAGAAAATGTTGGATTCTCCTTTGAAAAAACACTATAAAAAAAAGGAAGTTCATAGGATGCCTATGTATTAGGGTGCGAGAATGCTTGATTCTCGCAGGCTGCCCACACTTAGGGTGCAAACTGTTCGCAGGCTGCTCTATAGGCAGGGTGCGAGAATGCCTACACGTGGGAAAAACAAGCGTTTTCTCGAATCTTCTAGAAGGAGAAACTTCTATGGTGAGGTGGCATTCGAATGGTTTGGATCTTACTCGCTTTCATGATTTAGTGGGATCATCCTAACCTCCTCACCTTATCCTCTTCAACTTATAAAAGGAGAGGAGTTCTCATGGAGAAAGTTATCTTAGCTTTGTTTGGCTTGGAATTATTAGCTGGGTTAGAGTGGCTTTGAGATTTGCTTTGTCAAGATAGATTGTGAGTAGCTATCAGATCCATGGTTTCAGAATCCTTGGGGCAAGAAGTGTGTGGGGAACAAAGGATAGTTGGAAGGGACCTTACGACATCAAGGCCATGGTTGTAATCTCTCTTTCACATTCAATATGATACAGTAATATGATTCTTTCCTATAAAGCTTGTTGTGTTTTATTGTATGATTCCTTGATCACATACATAGGTTTATATTGAGTTTATGCTATTGCTATCACTATGGTTGGTTGTGTTCTTTTGCAGGATCATCATTGCATGAACGTTGGAATGGAGCTAGGATGGTGATGGCGAGAGGAAGCGACATTTAAATGGTATGTCACCCATCCCTCTTTAGTTAGTAAATTCAATATTTAAAACTTAAGGAAAGCGTCATGTTCTGGTGTGTTTTGTTCTATATCTAGGTGGATCTAGGGAGATCAGTTACTGTCCACACCTACCGATTAGTCCGATAACAAAATTGGCGACTCCACTAGGGACAGATTGTTTCCTAGTTAGTCTAGTTTCCATTTCTTTGATTGCTTGTTTTCTGGTCTCTGAGTCTGTGGGAGATCCATCCAAACTCTCTGGATCTGAAAGTTCACTCAAAAGCTTAGTCTTTTTTCCAATTTTTGCTTGTTTACAAGCATTCTCGCACTGTACCCTTTAGTGGCCTGTGAGAATCATCTAAGTTCGCACCCTACTGTGTAATCCAGTGAGAGATGTTCACACCCTACCTGTGTCCAGCCTGCGAACTCCACTGATGTTCGCACTGCACCCTATAGCTAGGCTGCGAACCCATTTGAAATTTTTGTTTGGAATTAGGATTTCCTATAGTTTGATGCCCAGTTTTTCTTTGATCAGCTGGATTGAACTTTTGGAGCCTATATTGATCTGCTTACAGTCTGCTTGACATCCTTTGAGTTGCTTTTAGCCACTTTTGCTTTGTTTGGTTTTGAAGGATTAGTCTCTTTCTTTGAGTGTCTTTCAATTACAAAGCGTGTGTTTTCTTTAGAATTGTTTAGGGAAAGATCAGATTTCTTCTGAATAGTTCTCTTTAAAAGAAAACTTTTAGTTTGGGTTTCTTTGTTTTAAGAAAATTCATTATTGCTTTTAGTGAAATTTTTGAAACAAAAATATTTAATTTCTTGCTTTATATTCGATTGGGGGCATCCTTGCATTTCAAGTAGCGAAATTGCATGATTCTTGGCATTTTTTTATCTTAAATTATGAAAACAATTCCCCCTCATAGCCGAGGGGGGCCATGAATCGTGCATTGGTGTACGGTACCCTTTTCTCATTTCTTGAGGATATTGATATTGATGAGTTTCATATATTTTTGGACATTGTGCATATGGGAATGATAAATGTTTCTCCTTCTCGTAGCATAGCTTTCATCGAAATGAAAAGATTGCATCTTCATATCTTTGCATAATTTTTGAGTCGGTCAAAACACCATATTGTCCACGCCATCTTCCTTTTGCGTAACAACAGCTATAAAATAAAGCGCTTATAAAAATTGATTAGACATTTTTATATTTTATGGTAGCAAGCCTACATTAGATTAGTTGTAGGGATTTGGAATAGGTGTGAAAGATAACTTTCCAAAGCTCCAAACAAACATAGTATCTTGTGATAGGGAGAGTTAAATCCACTTACTTCATTTTGTCTTGGGAAGCCCTTCTAACACAAGGGTCAATCATGAGGTCGCATTGAGACTGGCAGAGTTACTCACCCTGCTTTGTCGGTCTTGGTGTAGAGGTTGCGTGTATTATGGGGGTCGCTTGAGAGGTATACCCACAATGATGAGTGGAAGCCTTTCAAGTTGATTTCAGGATAGATACCTTGCCCTTGCACATGGATTAGACTGTTGACTGTTTCCCAAGGCATCACTGTAGTGATTGGTAACCTTAGTGGCCTATCTCTCTAGGTTCTTTACACAAGGTGACTGTGGAGGGGCAAGTCTTCATGGTACTTGGAATCAACATTGGCCAAACTCACTCGGGCTCCTTAGAGGGTATACCCACGATTATGTGTGGGAGATTGCACCAGGGTGTAAGTCCGTTAAGAAGGTCGTCAATGTAACTTTTCCACCAACTCTATCTCATCCCCTTCTTACTTTGTTCCCACGACGTTGGATTTCATCACCAACTAGTGTGCTCATTGTGAGAAGGTTTTGTTTGTTTGCTTGCTTCCTAGATTTTTAGCGTGCGTTGTTTGTTTTCCCTAGTAGACTCTAGGTTGGATTTATTTAATGGCGTCAGTTCCTGGAATGACCAAAGAAGGAACCCCTACTCCAGGGGAGCCTTTTGTTTTTCCTTCTTATGGAAACATTGGTCTAGGGATGATTTTAAGGATGGAAATTTATTTTAAAATGTAGAAACCTTGGCGAATCTTTCTAATCCTTCATATGGAAACTATAAATTTTTGGTATTTTTGTAAAAATATTCAAATTTCTAAGGATTTTATATAGTTTTTATAAAATTTTGGCGCTTTTTGAGGTAAAATAATTTTATCCTATAGAATTTGGGCGAATAATTTTTAAAATAGCGAATCTCGTTTTTGGAAAAACCATGGAAAATTAGCCCACGAGCGAAATTTAGCCCCTAAAATCATCCATGCATTGGTCCTCCTCACATCACTACTTTGAGACTTCCAGGTCTCACTATTGGATTACCAGTATGGTTGTTTTCCACTCAGGTAATCCCGAATGCAGTTAGTGCTTCAGTCAGAAGCACTTGCCCCCAAGAGAATCAACCTCATGTTGATCCTTCACCTTCTTCAATAGTAAGGTCTTCTTCACCTTCTTCGCTTGCAATGTTGCCTTCCGTTTCATCTTCTTCGTCGGGTGAAATTTCTGAAGCTAGTAACCCAGTGAATAAGAAGAAGAAGAAAAGGAAGATTAAGAAGAAGAAAGATAAACAAGGGTCAAAACCTTGAACCATTGTCAAACATGTTGGAAAATAACCAGTTACTGTTAATCGTGCTAGGAGTGTTGATGATGTCAAGATCACCCAAACAACCCGTAAGCCCAAGTACCCTTGCAGGCTTTGTAAGGGTAGCCATATTCTTAAGGATTGCCCTGGTCTATCCAAGGTTATATAAGTATGGTCTACACACCCTCACCAACCCATGTCGTTAGCCTCTGAACAACATGTTGCCAACCCCCCGTCAACCAGTCATGATAAGGTTGGGAAGAAGAAAAGTAGAGTCAAGTTCCCGTGCATGTTATGCAAAGGGAGTCATCTCACTCACCTTTTCCTTCGTATGGACGAAACCTCGAAATTACTGGAAGACATGACTGTTTCACAACCTCAACTTCCAGCTGCTTACCGTAAGCTTTCTCTCAACCCTCCAATAGTTGATGGAATGATCACTCTGGTCCCTTCACCGGTCAATCCGGTTGATCATGTCGTCAATCCGGTCATGTCCTTAGTTGAACCAGTTGACAAAGTGGTTGATCCGATACCATCCTCGGTCAACCCCACTCTCCCATTAGAGAGTGAAACCCAAGCGGTCGATCTGTTTCCACCTGTCGATCCCATTCTCCCCCTGGAGAATGAAACCCAAGCGGTCGATCTAATCTCTCCATCGGTCAATCCTACTCTCCCTCTAGAGAGTAAACCCGATACTACACATGTTTTTCTTATTGATATAGAATCTACCATGCCGGGGGATATTCCTCCTTCTCCCATGGAACCTCCTGCAAGTAATGAGGCCATCCATTTTGATTGGGGTGTGCTAACTAGACCTCGTCTTCCCTCTCACATTCCTTCTAGGTTACAGTACAGGTTTGTGGTCGAGACGTTCCTCAGACACTGATAGATGAAGGTGCATCCATTAGTATTTTGTCCTCTTTTGCTTGGCAAGCTTTGGGTTGTCCTCCACTTATGTTGGCTACGCAGAATCTGTTAGCTTTTAATAGAAGAACTAGTCAACCTTTAGGGACCCTTCCTCAGTTTCCTGTAACTTTGGGAGGGAAAACTGTATTTATTGACGTCATGGTAGTCCAAGACCCCTTGTATTTCACTTTACTCCTTGGGCGAGATTATATATATGCCATGAAATATATTGTGTCCACTCTTTTTCATATGATATCTTTCCCTCACGATGGAAGAATTGTGACTGTTGATCAACATTCATTCATTAACCTCGACTAGATTGCCTCCCTAAATGGTTCTTATATGTAGACAGTATCACCCCTTCCACAGGTCAATTATGTGGCGTTGTCACCCATGGCTTCAAATTCTTATGACTTAGATCCAATAGTTGACATGGTGATCTCTTCGATAGGGTTGTTAGAGCCTGATCTCTTTACTCCTGTCGCGACCCTCAACATGGTGTCCTTCCAGAGTGTGTTTCTTCCTTCCAGTGAAGGCCTCTTGGAAGCCATGACTGAGTTTTGTCCCTTGACATGGTATCATTCCAAAGCATTGTCCTCTTGGAATCCATGATCAAGAAGAGAGGTTGAGGATAGTTTTTTGTGTCTCTGAGGCAACCTCGTTAAAAAATAAAACAGAGGTCTATGAGCGTGATTTTCTGATTTCAAGCTCGTTAAAAAATGAAACCAGACTTGAGCATAGTTTTCTAATTTCAAGCTCATTAAAAAATGAAACCACTTGAGGATAGTTTTTTGCGTCTCTGTGACAACCTCGTTAAAAAATGAAACAGAGGTTACGAGCATAGTTCTTGTTTCTGTGTAAATCTTGTTAAAAAATGAAATAGTTTTCCCCCTCTCTCTATTTGAGTCAAGTCCTTCGTCTAGTAGTTGAAGCTTCATTTCATTCTCCTTTGTAGTTGGATGAAATGAAGATTGGGGGGGAATACTCTCAGCCTCTGGACTTCATGCTGAAGTTAGAGCCACTAGTTTCTTAAGTTGGGAGCTAAGTGCCAACCTTCCATGTGTTATGCATTGGGAAGTCACAAGCATAGTTTTCTATGGTTCAAGCTTGTGTAAAAATGAAACCACTTACCTCAAGCATAGTTCCCTCTGGTTCAAGCTTGTGTAAAAATGAAACCAGGTCCAAGCATAGTTTTGTTCTATTTTAAAGCTTGCGTAAAAATGAAAACAATCCTGAGCTTAGTCTTTGTTCTTTCTCATGCTTGTAAATACATGAGAATAAGTTATCGATCTTAGTATTTGTTCTTTCTCATGCTCGTAAATCAATGAGAATGTAACCAAGTATACTTTTATCACTTTTTTGGACTCATAAATCTTATACGAAAAAGGAATCCCCTGGAGTTCTCTTTAAGCTCTTTTTAGACTCTTTAAACATGAAAAGATTGCCGAGCGATCTTGTTCTTTTCACGCTCGTTAAAGTATTTGAAGAAAATGTCTGTTGAGCGATAGTTTATCTCTTTTTCAGTCTCATCAGACTACTTTACGAAAAAGGAACTGAGAGATTTCTCTTTTAAGTGTTTTTCCAGACTCTATAATCATGAAAAACCTCCAAGTTTTCTTTCTTTGGACTCGTTAAACAAACATCGAAAGGTCCATATGGGACCAAACCACTCCTTCCTAGGGTTCGTTAAACATACTCTGAGGGAATCATCCGAAGGATGAGCTTAAATTTACAAGAATATGTTATCCTCCTCAAGCTTGCGTAAAAATAAAGAGGTACTCACCAGAAATGGTGGGGGAAATAATTGGGAAAGAATTGTGTCTAAACCTGTATTCTGTGGAAAAGTCACTTTTGAACATGACACCCTTTCACTTCCTTTGTGTCTAGGTTGGAAAATGCACTTGTCTCATGATCATACTCCCTTATAAGATTACAAATCGGTCTGTGATCCCTGTTTTTGAGTCAGTGTTTCCAAGACAGTTGTCATGTCGTCAATATGTTCAAAGAGAAGTTCAACCCAGAAAGCCTTCTATTGCATAGTCCATCCCTGAGTCAATCTTGAATCACTTGTTACTCTGATCTACATCAAATCTTGTTACTTGTTTCATGTCATTGATGTGGGATACATTAAGGCCCTCCTGTGACAAGTCTTTTCCTGTCGACTTCAATTCATTATCCAGGAATCAGACTTAAAAACTAATTGGTACCTTGGAACTTGCATGCCTCAATGGTAGGTTTCCTCACTTTCGACAGTGGGTTTTCATTATTGACCCTTGATCGGGAGATTCCGTCGAGTGTTCGACTTCAGCTCATTAATTCACATTCGTTGGATTGTACTAGTGTACCTTGGGAGTCATTGACATTAATGGTGATTTCCCTCACGCTTGTTAACGGTATACACTAATGGCCGGTAATCAAGTGGTTTCTACCATGTTCGACTTCAACACATGTAATCACATGGTTAGATTCGTACTATAGAGTGGTGGAGATGAAGGCCCTAAATATTTTCTAATAGATCCAGGTTACGTTGGAGTATATTCAGTTTGTACTGTTGCATAGATCCATATTGTATGTCTGGTGGCTATGTTCAAATTTGAGTCTTTAACACATAGATCCACAATGTATTTTTGGTGGTTATGTTCAGATTTGAGTCATATCGGCATGGATCCACAGTGTATGTTTCGTGGCCATAACCTGTCTTACTTGACATAGATCTTCGTATGTCGGAATTTATGCTTTGAGTCATTTGTATTCTGAGTATGGGAATGCCTACCTCAGTGATGATATATTATTGTACTATATTTCCTTGTTTGTTGGTAGGTTTCCGACCGACTGTTCCTTGTTCCCTACACATATCGACAAAGTATTTCAGCTATCACTCTGTTCTAATTTCATACTTTGGGGGGCTCTCTGTTACAAATTATTTTCGTCATCCCTATGACCGTTAATGATGTAAACCTATATGTTTCCTTCAGAGGGGTAAGTGGCCTGAGTTCTTGAAGAAGGAAGGTAGACGAACTTTTCCTGAGAGAAAATGTTCGATTCTCCTTTGAAAAAACCCTATAAAAAAAAGGAAGTTCACAGGTTGCCTATGTATTAAGGTGCGAGAATGCTTGATTCTCGCAGGCTGCCCACACTTAGGGTGCAAACTGTTCGCAGGTTGCTCTATAGGCAGGGTGCGAGAATGCCTACATGTGGGAAAAACAAGTGTTTTCTTGAGTCTTCTAGAAGGAGAAACTTCTATGGTGAGGTGGCATCGGAATGGTTTAGATCTTACTTGCTTTCATGATTTAGTGGGATCATCCTAACCTCCTCATCTTATCCTCTTCAACTTATAAAAGGAGAGGAGTTCTCATGGAGAAAGTTAGCTTAGCTTTGGTTGGCTTGGAATTATTAGTTGGGTTAGAGTGGCTTTGAGATTTTCTTTTTCAAGATAGATTGTGAGTAGCTATCAGATCCATGGTTTCAGAATCCTTGGAGCAAGAAGTGTGTGGGAAACAAAGGACAGTTGGAAGGGACCTTACAACATCAAGGCCATGGTTGTAATCTCTCTTTCACATTCAATATGATACACTAATATGATTCTTTCCTATAAAGCTTGTTGTGTTTTATTGTATGATTCCTTGATCGCATACATAGGTTTATATTAAGTTTATGCTATTGCTATCACTTTGGTTGGTTGTGTTCTTTTGTAGGATCATCATTGTATGAACGTTGGAACGGAGCTAGGATGGCGATGGCGAGAGGAAGCGACATTTAAATGGTATGTCACCCATCCCTCTTTAGTTAGTAAATTCAATATTTAAAACTTAAGGAAAGCGTCATGTTCTAGTGTGTTTTGTTCTAGATCTAGGTGGATCTAGGGAGATCAGTTAGTGTCCGCACCTACCGATTAGTCCGATAACACTCAACCTAGGAATAACCCTTTTCTACTAACCGATCTTTTTATTTCTCCACTTTTCCTTTTGCATTCAACTTCTTTTTAAATACCCATTTTCTTCCAATGGGATTTCTTCCAGTCGAAAAATCCACTGGATCCCAAGCCTCATTCTTATCCAAGGCTTCCATTTCTTCTTCCATGGCATTTTTCTAGAGATTTCGATCCCTTGAATCCACTGCCTCCCTGACAGTTCTAGGATCATCATCAGTAATAGACAAAGAAAAATTTGAACGAAAATCAGATGGAGTATACATTTATAGTATCCTTATTTATCAAATCGATCTCCTCAATAATGGAGTATGAGGATCGTCTTCTTCTGGTTCTTGTTATTCTGTAGATTTTGATTCATCATCCTTTAAATCAAACTCTATTTTATATGGTTCGTCCTTACTTGGTAGGAATTCCTATTTAACACCATCTTCATTTCTCTAAACACCACATCTCGGCTATACACTACCTTCTTAGTTTCTGGGTTCCAAAGATTATAACCTTTGATACCATATTTATATCCAATGAAGATACACTTTTCATGCTTCTTATCTATCATACTCATGTTTTCCTTTGGAACATGAAACATATGCATCACATCCAAATAACTTGAGATGTGTGAGAGAAGGTTTCTTACCAATCCATACCTCTTGTGGAGTCTTGTCATCCAGTGTTGATGAGGGTAATCTATTGACCAGGTAACATGCAGTACCCACTACCTCTACCCAAAATTCTTTCCCTAACACGACACCACTGAGCATGCACCTTGCTTTTTACATCAACGTCTTATTCATCCTTTCTGCAACTCCAATATGTTGAGGTGTATATGCAGTATTCTTTTGCCTTTCTATATCGCACTTCTTACATAATTCTTCAAATTCATTCCCACAGAACTCTCCGCCATTATCTGTCCTCAACACCTTAATTCTTTTCTCTGTTTGATTCTTAACAAGAGCCTTAAACTCTTTAAACCTATCAAAGACTTATGATTTTTTCCTGAGGAAATATATCCAAGTATTCCTTGAGAAGGCATCTATAAATGAGACATAGTACACAGATTTTCCCAATGATGGGACCGACACAGGTCCAAAAACATCGCTGTGAACTAGCTGTGAAATTCCTTTTGCCCTTGTTGCACGAGAGGGGAATCTTACCCAATTTTTCTTCCCATATACACAATGTTCACAGAAATCAAAATCCATAGAGTAGTTAGACGTACCTTCAACCATACCTTTACTATGTAGTAATCGAAGACCCTTCTCTTTGATATGCCCCGGTCTTTGATGCCACAACATAACCTTTTATTCAGAGACTATAGGATTTCTTTCATCTTCAACTCCAATATCGGGAACAATGGAATATTACACACATCACTAATAGTTCTTCCTTGCAGCTTATACAGAGTTCCAAACTGAGCTCCCTTCAACAACACCATTTCTCCTCGAACCATCCTGTGGGTTTCCTTCTCAAGTATTGTTTTTACCCCTGCATCGTCCATTTTTCTTACAAAAATCAATTTTTTGGCCAATCCTGGGATTTGAAGAACACTAGGTAGTGCTATAATATTTCCATCTATGAGCCTCAACTTGACTTTTCCTCGACCTATGATTCTGGTTGTCGATTCATCACCTAAGAAAACATTACCTCCGTCATACATTTCATATTCACAGAACCAGTCCATGTGGGGATTCATATGAAAGGATGCACCTGAGTCAACCAACCATGCCTCATGATATGCATGTGTTCTTGAAGAATCCAAGTACACTTCCCCTCCTTCTTCCTTGGATGTCTTTTCTTCTGTAGAAGGAGATTCTTTAGATCCCTTCTTTTTCTCAACTTTGGATCTACGCTACTTCTTGTAGTACCCTTGTTTTCCACATCTCTAACATACCTTTACAAACTTTCTGGGAGATTTAGATATACCCTTAGACTTACATCTCCCACTTGAGAACTTAGATATATTTTTTTCCTGGGATCGTCCTCTTGCAAAAAATGCGTATGTGCTTTGTCCTTCCATATTCTTCTATCTCATCTCCTCCGAAAACAAGGATGGCACCACTTCATCAAACTTCAAGGTAGTTTTATTAATACCTATATCCACAACTAGACTATCCCATGAGTCTAGTAAAGAACATAGTAAACTGATACACTTATCTTCATCTGAAATTTTAATCTCAATAGATACTAACTAACTTACCACAATCTTGAAGGCATTCAAATGCTCTTCCATCGAGTCTCCATATCTCATCCTCAGGTTATACAACTTCTTTCTTAGGAATAGTTTATTTACTAGGGACTTAGACTGATACAAATTCCCCAACTTATCCCATAAATCCTTGGTTGTAGGTTCCTCTGACACATTCAACAATACTCAATCTGAGAGACACAGTTGGATTATGCTCTTCGCCTTTTGATCCAAATTTTTCCAGTCATCT
Source organism: Picea engelmannii (assembly GCA_009831015.1). Taxonomy (NCBI): domain Eukaryota; kingdom Viridiplantae; phylum Streptophyta; class Pinopsida; order Pinales; family Pinaceae; genus Picea; species Picea engelmannii. The sequence continues at coordinate 153,900 of ML782284.1, forward strand.
GTTGAAGTTCTTATAGGTGCAGTACCTGGATCTATCGTGATCCACTGATATATGTCCACCAATAGATCTTCCATCTCGAGCTTCCACAGCTCAAAACTTTTCTCATTAGACTTCTCGATCTCCATTTTTGAATTGCTCGTCATTTCTTTTCACCTGAAAAATCAATACCAAAGATCTCCCACTGTAACAAGGCTTATCACAGTCCCGAGCCAAACCCTTGACCACAAAGGCGTCCCCCTGAATCCAACAAAGCTATGATACCAAATGTATATTTTAACCTTTTACAATATTTATTCCAAACATAATTTCAGTAAAAGAACAAAAAAGATACAATGGAAAATAAAAACATTACATAGAGATTTTTCCCCTGGAAACCCAATCCGAGAAAACCAACATATTCTATATTCATTCATAGTGATACATTGTTTACAATACAATATACATATAGGATCCATCGGCATCCAAAACACTAACCTAATGACCTGGATTAGTTAACAACCCTAATTCCTTAACCGGAAATAGAAAACCATCGACAAAAACCATGTGCCAAAAAACCACCCAACAATGGACACGAAAAATGATGCAAAAATGTGACATGTTTCCCGAGGAAAAACCTCCATTTCACTTTTACCTTTTTATTTAACGCCACTTCACTTTTTTCTTTTTCTTTAATACACTTTCATATTTACTCCTCTTTTATGTAAACTCCACTTCCACCTAACTTTTCAACTTTTTTTATTTATTAAAGTCATATTAATATTTAATTCACTTTATTTTTACTCGACTTTTATGTAAACTTTGTTTCCACTTAACTTTTCACTTTTGTATTTATTAAAATTATACCAAGGCCACATTTATATTTAATCCATTTTCTAACCTTTGACATCAATGACAATTTTATTGAACAATTTCCCCCTTTACTCCTCTTTACCATGCAATCCAAATTATGTAATACATAGATATCTTCAATTGGGTTTATACGATCACCAATTTACCCTTCACAAACCATTAATATTCTCGAACTAAACAATCAAGGCTTTCATTCTTTGTTTCATATATATAGACATTAATATGGATGCATTTAATCAAGCTCACGCGTGAATTTAATAGAGTTATAGTCTTGGGAAGAAGACAACGACTTCACAATAATGTTTTGATAATGCATGGGATTGTATCAATGACAATACCATATTATCCATTGATAATTATGACCATATTGACCCTGTTTGACATCAATTCCAACACCATAACACCATGTCCAACATTCCAATCTTTGCCAAAGTTCTTGATTGTTCGGTCGGTGTAATTGTCTGGTACTATATATACCATAGTAGTATGACCTATGAACGTCATAGCTAATTGTGAAATATTTGTGGCTTTATTTTGAAAATTCTTAGTAGTCCATATCATGTTGCATACAAAAACGTGTTTCTCAGGGTCCTCCGACCCTGCTCCTTGAAACTCAAGCATTCTTAGTGTATGATCTATCCTTGTCATTGTACTTAGTGTTGTACTCACCCTTGGTGATGTTGACTGACTTTGGTTCACTAAGCTACTTCCACTATTCAGACTATTTCTATGACTTCCTCCACTTACTACAATTGCTCTTGAACAATTGTCGATTCCTGCTTCAATTCTCAGTGACACACACGGGGTCGTGGTTTCGATGCAGATTCCAATCTAAAATGGACTTCCTTCTTCTTCTCGATAGTACTGAGGATCCCTTTCTTTCCTTTTACTTTCTCTTTACAGTGTGATCCCAAGTACTGTGCAGGGGTCACTTTCCTTAAATTCTTTGTGCTACTCTTCTTTCCCAACCACAGTCTTCTTCTTAATACATCTAAACCTTTTCCCACAACACAATACTCCAATCTCTCCACCTGAGTCAGTATCCTCTTCTCTCAGCATCTTCATTCCATCTGATCCTTACTCATCCTTCCCACTCTTAAACCATCCTCCGGTCATCCCCTAGTTCCCCTATGTGCATGAAGGAGCCTAGATATAAGACTCCATATTCATGGAATTCTTATCGCACAACAAAAATTTTATCCAAGTAGAAAATGCACTCAAATATCTTCCACATGGACCTATGAAAAATTCCATCTCTGTGACACTATAAGAATGGGTACAATCTACTACAAACTCTGTAATATAACCCCCCAATATACTATTCGACCATAAATCAACCACGTGAGAAACCTTATTACTTACTGTATTTAGTTGTCTAATCAATTCAGGAGTCTAGTTTCTCGGAGATTCATATCTATATCTCCCAACGTTCTCCACTATCTTTTCTAACCATTCAATCAAAATTATCAGGAATTCACCAAAGAACATTTCATGAAGATCTGTGAATACATACCTTCAAAACCATTGTTCGTCACTAATCCAAGGGTTTCTATTATGGTCTTTGGCAAAGTCTCATTTCTTTCTCTGTATCCATTCTTTTATCTCTTCCTTATTCGAATTTCAAAACATTCTCCTCATTACAGTTCCCGGTCCAGGCAACAAAACCATTTGTTTGGACGCAGTGGGTAGACCCGGTATTAACAATTAAAATAACAAAAAATACTTTATACACCGACCTTTTAGACATCACCTTCCAAGCAAGTGAATTCTCATCTGAGACATCTAGAGGGGATATAGGAACCAAGGTTCTACAGTGATGAGCAGAAGTGAGGCATTCAACATGTCATTTACTCATGTGCATAGTTTCCATTACTTAAAAGTTACTTATTACGTGTTTGACCATGTCTGTGACATTCCTTTACTTTATGTTCATTCAATTACCATTGTAATAGCATATATGAATAACACATCCCAAAATTGAAGAATTTATCATCATTGCACCATAACATTAAACATCATAAAATGAAAATACAACACTTCACAACACACTAGTTTAACGTGGTTCAATCAACTTGGGATACGTCCATAATGGTTGGCTTCTTTTATGAGTCATTGATAATTCTCTTCCATATGCGCACTACACTACAAAATATGCAACAATAACATTACCTAAACCTACCTAGCCATTCTACTGCAGTGCGAGCTTCACTCCTCAGTCATATCTCAAAATTCTTCCTTTGTTCGACTCAACTTACCAACCAAGCATTAAGAAATTCCCATCTCTCGAACTCACCAAAACCTCTCTTTTTATACCCAAAATCCCATTGCATATTTATACATAAAAATAGGGCTAATCTTATTATAAAGTGGACAAAATTTCCCCACAATCCTAATGATCTATATTCATTTTTTGTCTTTTGCATGTTGCACCATCACACATCCTTCTATTGTGGGCTTTGACTCCTCAAAGTCCTCTCTCGTCACGTGCTCTAGTCCATATTCTAACTGCCTTTTTTCTTTGACTTCCTCTGGTGCAGATCCCAAAACTTAACCAAAATTTCTTTACAACAGGACCATCTGTCCCACTAAACATCACCTCAATGCACAATAGCCATATGATCTTCTCTTTGTTTGATCGCAACCATCAAACTATTCTTTATCCAACAAAAAGGACTACTCGTCCTTGACACATAGCAACCGTAGGATTGTTTCGTGGATTTAATATCAACCATCTATATAGGATATAATTCATATTGGAACCACTTGGATGTTGAAACAATCAACACCACCATAACACACAACACTCGTTTGATCTTTCCTTGAATAGATCATGACCGTTGATCTTTTCTTTTCCCATCGAAACACACAACATGACCTCATTGTTCATTAATTTTCTGATATTTAATCAATGACTATTGTTGGATCTCAAATTCCTCCTTATCAAAACCCATTCATTCATCAACTCCACTTTGACCATATCATCTCTGATGATATGTACTCCAATTGATCCAACGCTCCTTTAAAAGTAGGCTCAATGGCCTTGATCCTTTTCATCCCTTCAATTTCACGAATGATTAACACTTATCTCTTCATAGTCAGGTAGGACCAATGGAAGATCTATGGTTGAGGCTCACCTTCTTGCCGATCTACGGTCTAAATATCTTCTTAAATATCCTTTTCATCAGATTACTTCTGCTTCATAGTTCACTCTGACCATTGCTTCTCCAATGGATGTAGGAGATCTACTTATTGTTCCAACTCAATGGTTGAGATGATGTACTAAATATATTCATCCCCAACTATGTTCACAACATATCTACGACTATCATTTTGTTTACCATGTTCTTCGATCAACAATTGTCACTAGCTCTTGAAGTCCTTCATCATCGGAGTGTATTCACTATAGATATCATAATCTACTATGACTAGAGCCTCTATGATGAATGATGGAGATATTCTCGCTATGTCATTTTCAATGGATGATATTTTATACAATGACCTAAAGTTTCCCATGTCCAACTAGGGCCCACTTTTGTTTCTCATAATCCAAATATGACACGTGTCACCCTTAGAGACATGCTAGCTTTCACGTTGGCATCCTTGTCAATCTGACTGCAAAGTTGTCACAATATGTCACCCTAATGTCACTCTCATTTCTTGAAATAGATCATCATTGACCTAATGGCTGAGGTGGATCCTCTAATAGATCTACGTTCCATGGACCTTCTCATCATCAGGATCCACTCTAAAGACTTCCTCCTAGACCTTCGATGGCCTTCCTTCCGATAGGCCTAAAACTAGCATCAACAGTCCAGATTCTCTGATACTACTCTTTGACAAATCAATGGTTCCTATTAATTTAGAGTTATCTTCATCAAAGTCCTTATGCACTCTTGCACTCAAACACTCTGACGATCTAACGGTCATCATGGTACCTCATCCAATGGTTAAGATTTACTCTGAGGTTGAAATGTGCACGACAGTTAAGGTTCCAACCTTGTCTTCTGGAAATGTATCTTACAATATCCAACGACTCCCATCTGTCAAGATCATTCTATGATGAATCATCGAATCCTATTGAGTCGGAGCTTCTCCCATTGGATTTCAACTAAAAAATCACACTTAAACACTCTGATAACCTTTCCATCCAATCAATGGTCGAGATTTGTTTTCTATTTTAAATAAACATCTCATGTTGACTCGAAGCTTCTCCCACCAGAGTTCCATTACAACTTCATTTTAGGGCTTCATCACTTCTCTGATATTCTTCCTATCAATCATTTCTAGGGAAGAGAGTTCAACAGTTGACTGCAACACTTCTTCAATCTCTCTTGATCCTTGGACCTATCAACAAGGTCTTCCTTCCTTCATCATCATAGAGAATCACTCATCAACATGACATCCTTTGACATTAATGACAACACAATTTTCAACAATCCACCCCTTTGTCATTGATGGAATTACACAATCTTATTTGATATTCCTATAGAATGTTGTAACCATATCTCCCCCTTTCTATTTACTCTCTCCCTTTGACATCAATGGAAAATTATTATTTCCCTTCTGATATTATATTCTTTATTTTTTACTTTGTAACTTTCTTGTTTTTCCGCAGCTCCCCCTGATTTTGTGCTTCTCCATGAAGCTTTCATAAATAAATCCCCTTGTGAATATATTTTCTTTTGTAGAACTTAATCATTTTAGGGCTTCATCACTTCTCTGATATTCTTCCTATCAATCATTTCTAGGGAAGAGAGTTCAACAGTTGACTGCAACACTTCTTCAATCTCTCTTGATCCTTGGACCTATCAACAAGGTCTTCCTTCCTTCATCTTCATAGAGAATCACTCATCAACATGACATCCTTTGACATTAATGACAACACAATTTTCAACAATCCACCCCTTTGTCATTGATGGAATTACACAATATTATTTGATATTCCTATAGAATGTTGTAACCATATCTCCCCCTTTCTATTTACTCTCTCCCTTTGACATCAATGGAAAATTATTATTTCCCTTCTGATATTATATTCTTTATTTTTTACTTTGTAACTTTCTTGTTTTTCCGTAGCTCCCCCTGATTTTGTGCTTCTCCATGAAGCTTTCATAAATAAATCCCCTTGTGAATATATTTTCTTTTCTGATTTCACATCCTCATTTGTGCACTCTCTCCCTAATCTTTTGGCTCTACCGAGCTCCCAACAACTTTCAATTGAATTTGTCATACCTTACGCAGAAATGGGAATGACTCCCATCTTATGTATGATATACTCAAATGTATCTATGGGAAGTGGTTTTGTAAATATCTCTACAATTTATTCCTTTGTTGGTACATATTCCAACTTTACAACCTGGTTTTCAACCCGTTCTCTTAGAAAATGGTATTTGATAGGTATGCGTTTTTTTTTTTAATGCATGGCAAGGTTCTTAGAAATGCTTATTGCACTAGTGTTAACACATAGTATAGAAATCAGCAGTTTGTAGTCAATATGAATGCCTTGTAAGGTCTTCTTCATCCAAAGAATTTGTGTGTAATATGATGTTGCAATAATGTATTCAACTTTTGCAGTTGATAGAGATATTGATGAGTTATTTTTTCTCAATCAGGAAACTAAGAAATTTCCTACAAAGAATGAACCTCCACTTGTTTTTTTTCGATCATCTACACATCCTTCCTATTCAACATATATGTATGCTTTCAAGGTAAAATCTTCACCTTTTGGATACCATAGTCCATAGTCCAAAGTACCCTTCATATATCTAAAACTTTTGTTGACTTGCTGTACATGAGATTCTTTTGGTGCAGATGAAACCTTGCAACAATTCCAACTTCTTGCATCACATCTAGCCTTGAAGTTTTTACATACAACAAGTTTCCAATCATAGACTTGTGCAATTTTTTATCTTCTTCCATGGATTCATCATCTTTGTGGAGTTTGCATCATGTGATCATAGTGGTACTAATTGGTTTACAATCCTCCATTTTGAACTTCTTGAGAATCTCCTTAATGCACTTCATTTGAGATATGAATGTACCTTTGTTTGATTGAGAGATTTGCAGTCCTAAGAAGAATGATAGCTCTCCTAACATTGACATTTTGAATTCACTTTGCATGTATTCAGAAAATGTTTTTCTTAGCTTGTCAATATTACTTCAAAATATTATATCATCCATATATACAACAATTATTATCATGTTTTTGTTCTCCTTTTTAATGTAGATGTTGTTGTATACAACTCCTCTTTTAAATCCTTGTTGTTGCAAATGTTTATCAAATCTAGAGTACCAATCTCTAGAGTATTTCTTTAGGTTGTAGAGATATTTCTTCAGTTTACACACATAATCTCCATCTTCTGATAATTAAAATCCTTTAGGTTGTTCAATGTACACTTCTTCCTCCAAATTTTCATTTAGGAATGTTGATTTAACATCCATTTGATAAATTTTAAAATTCTTGTAGCAAGAAAATGCCAAAAACATCCTAATTTCTTGCAATCTTGCTACAGGAGAAAAAGTTTCTTCAAAATAAACTCCTTCAATTTGTGCATATCCCTTCCATACTAATATTTCTTTGTTTCTTACTACATGTCCATTTTCATTTTGTTTATTCCTCAAAACCCATTTAGTTCCTATTCATTTTTATCCTTGGGTCTAGGAACAAGATCCCATATTTGATTCTTTTCAATTTGGTCCAATTCATCATTGATGGCATTGATACCATGTTCATCTTGGATGGATTCTTCAAATTTATGAGGTTTTAATGTAACTAGCAGGGAAAAGTTTACTTGATTGTTTATTCTTCTTCTTGTTTAGGGTCCTGCACTCATATCTCCAAGAACTTGGCTTTCAAGATGATTCTTGTGTACATACCTTGAAGGAGTTTTTGTGTCTTGTCTTTATATTTTGTATTCCTCTTCTGTTTGTTGATCCTTATTTTCTTCTTCTTCTTCTTCTTCTTCTTGTTGTTCTTCCTATGATTCTTTTTCTTGTTCCTCTTCATGTTGTTCTTCTTGCAGAAATGCATATTCTTCTTTACATTTTGTTTATTTTGAAATCCAGTTTGTAAAGTGTGACTCTTCATCATCTACTTTCACATTTGTACTCATAACTATCTT
>ML782284.1:173235-184196 GCA_009831015.1 Picea engelmannii
TCTGTTTTGACCTTGAAGTGCCTACCTATTAGGTAAGGATGCCATTTCTTCAATGCATGTAGTATTGCCATCATTTCCTTCTCATAAATGGGTTTGTGTAAGTCCTTTCCCTTGAGTGGTCGACTTTCAAAAGCCAGGGGCCTCCCTTCTTGCATTAGGACAACATCAATTCCATTTCCTAAGGCACCAAATTCCACAATAAATGTTTTTTTGAAGTCTGGAGTGGTCAAGACATGATCTTTTCACATCACCTCTTTAAGTTATTCAAAAGATTTAGTTGCCTCTAAAGTCCATGAAAATGCATCCTTCTTAGTTAGTGCCATTAAAGGTGCTTCTATTCTTCTATAGTGTCGAACAAACTTGCGGTAGTAACCTGTCAAACCCAAAAATCCTCTAAGATTCTTCAATGTTTTGGGAATCGGCCAGTCCATCATGGCCTTAATATTGTTAGGGTCTACCTTGACACCTTCATGAGATACAATATGACCCAAATGCTCTACCTCCTTCACTGCAAACAAACATTTGGATGGTTTGGCATATAGTTATTGCTCCTTTAGTATTTGTAGCACCTTGTCAACATGTCACACATGATCCTCCCAAGACTTGCTATACATTAGTATATCATAAAAAAATACTAACACAAATTTTCGAAGGAAGGTCTTGAAAATGGAATTCATCAACCCTTGGAATGTGGAAGGTGCATTTGTAAGGCCAAAAGACATGACCAAAAATTCATAATGGCCTTCATGAGTTCAGAATGTTGTTTTTGGGTTATCTTCTGCCTTCATTCTAATCTAATGATTCCTTGAACGAAGATCCAACTTTGTGAAATAGATTGCTCCAAGTAGTTCATCTAACAATTCATCAATGATGGGAATGGGAAACTTATCTTTAATAGTGATCTTGTTGATCTCTCTATAATATGGACACATACTCCATGAGACATCATTCTTGAATACCATTACCACCGATGCAGAGTAAGAACTTTGTCTAGGTATAATAATGCAATCCTCTAACATTTCTTCAACCATGCGCTCAATTTCACTCTTCTGGGCATAAGGGAATCTGTATGGCCTAATGTTAGGAGGAACTGTTGGCCCTTGGTTATGGAAGGAAGTGAAGAAAAAGAAAGAAAAGGTAAAATGCGAACTTCGCGGGAGACATAGTGACTGTCACTGGGTCGAAGTGATCAAAAGAGCATAAAAGATGGAGTGAAGAAAGGAAATGAAAATCGTTGTATGAGGAGATCAAGGATGACATATCTTCAGGGAATATGGATTATGGACAACTCGACAACCAGGAAAAGCCAGCGATGGATGCTTTGGAGCACCGCGCAAGAAGGAAGGAAGTATAGGTTGGCGAAGCCCCAAAAAAGACATTCAAGTTGACTTAGGGTTTTAGACACCTAGGGTTCTGGTATTTAGGGTTTTGGCACCTAGGTTTTGGCCTAAGGATGTTGGTGAGGTATTGTAATGTATAAATAAAGGTCAAGAGGACCTGGGTTAGGTCGGTACAAGTTGGTAATTCTGCAGTACAATATTGTTGTTGATATAGCTATAGTATTGAGTGAGGGATCATTGTATTGAGAGAGAGAAGTGCTCAGAGAGAGGAATCCTTCTGGTATTGTAAGATATTCTACTGGGTGCGAAGGTCAAGTCCTACAGCTGGGAGCATAGGAAGGGGATAGAAAGAGAGATAAGAAAGAGGATCTGCTAGCTGAGAGCACAGACAAGAACTGTATGCTTTACCTTAATATATCATAAGCACAGTTCTGTGGACATAGCCCTAGAGAGAGGGTGAACCATGTACATCTATTGTTGTGTGTGTGATTGATTCTTTGATATCTGTCGTTGTTATATTGTTACCTATCTTATTGTATTAGATCAAATCTATACCTGTGAAGGATAGACCTAGCTTGTTGAATGATAGTTGCATGATGTATTGATGTTATAATAGATCCACTTGATATTCCCCTGGTTGTAGACATCTCTGTCCTGCAACCCCCTCATAGTTTCTTTGGGTGAGACTGCATCTTCTTTGCAGGTGTTGCCGAAAGTGCCAATAGCTAGGGCTTGTTGGTGCACTCTTGGATCTAAACCTTGGGTCTTCCCCTGTGCCAACAAATGGTTCCATTGTCGAGACAAGAATATTCATGAGGGAATTTCAAGGTGGTTCCCATCGAAGATATGGATTCAAAAGTGGATACAATATTAAGAGAAGGACTTCAATGAAGCCCAGAACAAGAACCCTAATCTTAGTATAGAATATTGGTTGGAGAAATATATCTTTACAGACATTCACGAGATATTTTTTGGAGGGATCCATCAAGAGCTACATGAGTGGTTAGCTAGGTTACCAGATACCCAGTTTGAGATAAGACCTAGATCTGCTATAGATTGGACATCGACATTGATCCGAAAGGTTGAAAGGGTTGATAACGTTGTATCTAGGGCAGTACATCACTGGTTTGATAGTACCATTGGAGGGTATATCACCAAGTTTGTTGTTGACAGAGTAGATTCATACAGCCAAGGCGAAATATATTTCTTTAAAGGACCCAGAGGAAAATTTTTACAAGTCCTAAAGTTAAGATTCAAGATGTTGTTGCATGAGAAGAAGATACTGAAGATACAGTAGATCAAGAAAATTTGAAAAGGCTAATGTTCAAAAATTTGGACAATGACAGCGACACAGAAGTGGGACATACACACAGTGGAAGAGTCTTTCGAGGGGTTCACCTTGAGAACCTCTTTAAGAAAAACTACGGGGAAGAGAGTTTCTACAGTGAAGAAGAGGCAGATCTGACACATAAAGAACATTTAGAACCCATGGGGCCAGAGGAAGAAGTAGTTGAAGAACTTCGGCAAAACGAGCCAGAAACCTCAGGAACTGTGCAGGATACTAAAGTAAGTAATATCATTCCTCCTATTATTTCAGAAACGCTAAGTAATCAGAACATTCCAAATCACTAGAGTTCGAAGAGCACTATTACTAGCAGCTCAACATCCACTTAGACAGGAAAAGTAGGAAACTCCATGGAAGATGAGATGAGGCTCCCTATATTTAGAGGAGATGGATCTGAAGATCCTGATAAACACTGGTTCCTGTGTGAGGCCGTATAGAACATTAAAAATATTATCAACGAAGCTATTAAAAGAAACCAGTTTAGCACTAAACTGAGAGACCGCACGTTGAGATAGTACATGAAGCTTGTCCAAGGACTTTCATAGCCTAAGTCATTGAATGAGATCAAGAACGCATTGATTGTAGAGTTTAAGAAACCTAAGTCAGATTCCCAATGTATTACAGAGCTGAAAGAGATCAAGAAAAAGGTAGCCGAACCTGTTTGGGAGTTCGATCAAAGATTCAAGACCCTTACAGGAAGATTGAACTTTAAGATCCTTGACGAGAAGAAAAAAGAATGGTTCATCACTACTCTCTTACCACATATCAGAGTCCCCCTGATGCAGTAGAATATTGTTTCGCAGGAAGAAGTATTAGAGATCACCATGAAGCTTGAATCATCCCCTATGGGAGAATCCAGCTCAGGTATGAGTCAGATCTTGATTCAGCTAACTAGTTTGTCTCTACAGGTCGAAGACATGAAGAAAGACAAGGGAAAAGGAAAAAGAGAAGACATATGGTGTATCAGATGTAGATGAGAAGGTCATGACAAGGAACACTGCCTTCTATTAAATGAATACTTGGCTTCTGGAGCTCTAAGCCCCTTGAAGCAAGTCACGTTACCTTGGTGTGAAGTATGAAGAAATCAACATCACCCTGGTGAGTACTATTACATGCAGAAATATGTTCAGACACCCACAAACTTGTATTGCACATTTTGTAAATTAGTAGGGAATGATGATAGATATTGCAGAGCTTATGATCTCATGCATGAAAGATCAAGAGACATATACAATATCCAAGGCAAAGTACATCAAGAAGGAAACAATGTGCAATATAGATCCCTAGGAAGAGGAAACTTCAATCCTCGCAGTGGATACAAAGGAAGAGGACAAGGAGGAGGAATGGGCTGAGGCCTAGGACAAATAATCTGTTATAACTGCATGTATCCAGGACATATAGCAAGGGACTGTCATAACCCTTGTACCACTTGCAGTTATTGCAACTCCTTCAAGATGTCATTGAGGACTGCCATGTGCTACTATCCAAGATTCAGGAAAGATGAGGACCCCAACAGAACCCATAAGTGTAATTGATCTATGTTGAAACTCATGGAGTAGACCCTATATTTGATGTTATTACTCGAGAAGGCACTACCACAGGAGTGGATAAAATGACCCAAGGAAAGATCACAGAAGACTCAGGCATCAGGAAAGATGAAGAGAAGACCCAAAATTTTGATGCGAAGAACAAAAGACAAATCTTTGAGGAAGCAAGGAAAGAGTTCAAAGCAGATCAAGGTTCTTCCTCCAAAACATGACCATAAATCATAGAATATGGGATTCCTCAGGCATTTGATCAGTCGGCTTCACCAAAAGGAGGAAAATAGGTTAGTAAGATTATTGAATTTTTATACACATGTATTAAGTTAATTCAAGATGAGAACGTTGTGCAAGAAATACAGAACTTAATCAGGCAGTATGAGATAGGGAAGATAGACCCCTTGCTGAATAAGGAAGTACACCAAATTGGTAAGAAGAGAAATAGAAATAAGTAATTACATTTGAATGCTCAAATATGAGAGTATGATATAGACTATGTGTTCCTCGACTTAAGGTCGGAGGTCAATGTCATGACGAAGCAAACTTGGGCACTAATGGGAAAACCGAGGTTCATCTATTCGCCTATCAAAATTAGGACGGCTAACCAGCAAGATGTCAGCCCATTCAGACGATTGGAGCATGTCCCTGTGGACATCGACGGAGTTAGAACCTTTTCATATTTTGAGGTATTTGAAATTGTTGATGATAGCTGCCTTTACCCTGCATTACTAGGAATTGATTGGGCCTTCACTAATTCCACTGTTTTTTATTTGAAGAAAAGACATATGACATTTGAAAGAGACAGACTTAGGGTCATTACACCCTTATATCCATATGAAGGTCCACGATACACAGAGCCCATCAGAGAAGAAGATCATGCATACAAATTGGAAAACATCTACAAACTAACAGCCTATCAACAATATTACATCAACCCTACAGCTAGTGGGAATCTAAGATTGCGAAGTGACAGTGCATGCTCATCAGACTCAGAAGAGGCACTGGAGAACTGACAAAACAATATGTATGAAGTATCTACCAGAATATGTGTTATATTAACTAGAGAAGTTCATTGGATCGGCACAACAGTGAGTAACTTACCCACATTTGATGGTCTGAACCCTTTGGAAGCCTTCCTATCAGATTTTGAAACAAGTGTACCAATACAAAAAAGATTTTTGGCAATGGATGAGGCCCTGAAATCCACGCCAGTAAGATGGTGGGGGACACATAAAATCAATATCACAGACTGGTCCCAATGACAAACCTTGATGACAACATAGTTCTCAGCACAAGCAGTAAGTTGCAAAGTAAGATATACCAGTCGAAGTTGCCCAAAGGACCACATGCGAAGCTATGAAGAGGCATGGAGTGAAATTCCTCAAGAATAATGGGTGCACAGATTCATTAACACACTGGACATGACCCCTATCAACTGGTACCTTCAAGCGGAGCTGTGCCTCAAAGTGAATATCCTTCAGTAGATCAAGAATTATAGATTGTGAGAAATAAGTTATTCAAGGAAGCATCTAGCTTCCCTATGGAACAAGAAGAGGACAAATGGACTGCACCTCTCTAGAAATTGCAGAGTTGCTACAACATCAATGCTGATAACGATGATGATCCCAGGAAGGTAAGCATCACTAAGATAGAAGGCCAAAGGAATGTGGAAGGACTAGGAGTTGAGCTACCATTTATTGGTCAACCAATCAAGATTAAAAAATTCAACATTGGGACAGAGGAGACACCGAAGATTGCCAATGTTAGAGATTATTGGGATGTTTCTACCATTGACAAGATTACAGAGTTATTGCACGAGTATCAGGACTTGTTTCCGACCAAGTTCACTGATATGAAGGGTATCAAAGGTCCTATAGGAGAAATTAGGATCCCTTTGAAACCAGGTGAGAAGCCATTCAAGGAAAGGCCCTATAGATTGAACCCAAATAATAAGGAAAAAGTGAAGATTGAGCTCAACAGAATGCTAGAAGTAGGGATTATTGAACTTGTCGAAGAGTCGGAGTGGATTATCCCTATGGTCATGCAAGACAAGAAGATAGGATAAATCATGATATGTGTGGACCTCATAAAGATGAATGATGTCTGCCTGCATGGCCCTTTCCCTACACCATTCACTGATGAAGTATTAGACAACGTGGGAGGCCAAGAGGTATATTCTTTTACAGATAGATTTTCAAGATACCATCAGATCTAGATTGCTAAGGAGGACTGCCACAAGACCACATTTTCCATAGAATGGGATCCTACCAATATAAAGTAATGCCATTTGGACTGAGGAATTCCCAAACCATCTTTTCCAGGGTGGTGGTCAAAGCGTTCAAAGAATTTTTTCATAAATTTTTAGTACCATATTTTGATGACTGGACTGTGTTTAGTTTGTTGAAAAATCATATTGAATGTTTAAAGCTAATGTTGGATAAATTCATGCAGTGTCAAATTTCCTTGAATCTGAAGAAGTGCATCTTCTTCTCACCCTTTGGAGTGTTATTAGGCCATATTGTGTGCAAGCAGGGATCGTTGGTTGATCCATCTAAAATTTCAATTATAGTTGATTTTCCACCTCCTACTTCAGTCAAACAACTTTGCATTGCACTAGGACATACTGGCTATTACAGGAAATTCATTAAAGGCTATGCCCAAATCACAGCACCGATGGAGAAGCTGTTGAAGAAGGACTGTCAGTTTGGTTGGACAAACGAATGCCAGAAGATCTTCGACACGCTGAAATAGAAGATGGTCACTGCGCCCATTCTGGTTTTTCCAGATTGGACCAAGGAGTTTCATGTGCACATCGATGCATCCTCTATTGCATTGGGAGAAGTACTGGCACAACTGGGAGAAGGGGATATCTACCATCCGTTATCTTTTGCTAGCAGGAATTTATCTACAGCGAAGATCAACTACACCACTACAGAAAGAGAAGGACTAGCCACGGTGTATGCATTGCAAAAATTCTGCCACTACTTGTTGGGAGGACACTTTAAATTGTTTACAGATCACTCCACGTTGAAATACCTAGTCAAAAAGACAATGTTGGGGGGGAAGATATGCATATGAATTCTATTGTTTCAAGAATATTATTTCGAAATCATAGTTAATCCAGGAAGAATGAACAAGGGTCCTGACCACTTGTCGAGGCTAGAACATGGAGAAGAACCCACCAGTTTGGAGGATACACTGTCGGATGCACAACTGCTCACCATTAGAAATATTGATGACCACTTCACAGACATAGTCCAGTTCCTATCAACAGGAATGGAACCTAGTGAGTATACAATCCCCCAGAAGAAACAACTAGTGGTGTGCACTATAGAATTTTTACTTATAGATGATCAACTATACAAACTGGGACCTGATGAGATAATAAGAAGATGTGTTATGGAGACAGAGCAACCATTGATCCTTGTAGAATCTCATGAAGGCATCGCAGGAGGACACTACGCAGGGAGAGAAATTGTACAAAAGGTCTTGAGAGATGGCCTTTGGTGGCCCACCTTACACAGAGATGCTAAAGATTGTGCCCGAGCCTGCAATGCATGCCAGAGAGTTGGGAAACCGTCTAGAAGAGATAAAATTCCATTAGCACCGTAGATGACCCTACAAGAATTTGAGAAGTGGGCCATTGACTTCATGGGACCTATAAACCCACCAGGAAAGTCCACAGGAGCAAGGTATATCATTACTGCGACATAATGCTTAACCAGATGGGCTGAAGCCAGAGAAGTCAAGGACTATAGTGAAACTACAGCTGCGCATTTTATATTTGATGACATAATAACCAGGTTTGAATGCCCCAAGATCCTTATGAGTGATCAAGGCACACACTTCATCAACAAGAGAGTTGAAGCCCTGACTGAAGAATTTGCAGTCCACCATCAGAAGAGTACACCTTACCATCCACAAGCAAATGGAATAGTTGAAGCATTCAACAAGATCTTGGAGACAACATTAACGAAGATTTTCATTGTGAATAGGGATGACTGGGACTTAAGAATACCTGCAGTACTATGGGCCTATCAAACCACTTGCAAGAAATTAACAATGCAGACCCCTTTCAAGTTGGTTTATGGTCTCGAAGATGTTTTCCTGATGGAATACTTGGTACCAATCTTAAGAATTGTCGCTTTTACAGGTATGGATGACACTGGTGCTACTCAAGAAAGGCTTGCATAGTTGGTTTAAATGGAAGAAGATAGATTCATTATAGGATTCCATCAACAAGTTTAGAAGGAACGAGAGAAGGCATATCATGACAGACACATCAAGAAGAAGGCATTCAAACAAGGTGATTTAGTACTTATGTATGACAGTAAGTTTATAAAACACCCAGGGAAGTTCAGAATGCATTGGCTTGGACCATATGAGATCACCTATGTTACAGAAGAAGGAGTTGTGCAACTAAAAACATTGAAGGGAGAGTGGAAGGAAGGATTGGTGAATGGGAGTCGGTTGAAGTTGTACTATAACAACCATCTGCCTCACAGTTCTCAGTAAAAACAACTAGAAAAGGGTCTAGGTACCAGGTGTAGTTGAAACTAGGTACCAGACACATAAAATACAGTCTTCACAAGGAGGGAGAGGAGGCATAAAGCAGAAAGAAAAGGTTTCCCTGTGCAGTCCAAAGTCGAAGAAAAACAGAAAGATTGGATCCAAAGTGACTTGGGATGAGTCATGGGTGAGTGTTGGGGGCCTGTTGGCCCTTGGTTATGGAAGGAAGTGAAGAACAAGGAAGACAAGGTAAAAATCAAACTTCATGGGAGACACAGTGAGTGTTACTGGGTCAAAGTGAGCAAAAGAGCAGAAAATATGGAGCAAAGTGAGGAAATGAAAACCGTTGGATGAGGAGATCAAGGATGACAGATCAGTAAGGAATATGGATCATGGAAAACTCAGCAAGCAGAAAAAGCCACCGATGGATGCTTTGGAGCACCATGGGAGAAGGAAGGAAAGACAAGCTAGTGAAGCCCAGAAAAAGAGGGTCAAGTTGGCCTAGGGTTTTGGTATTTAGGGTTTTGGCACCTAGGTTTCGACCTAAGGTTGTCGGTGAGGTAATCTAATATATAAATAAAGGTGCAGAGGACCTGGGTTGGGTCGGTACAAGTTGGTAATTTTGCAGTACAATATTGTTGTTGATCTAGCTATAGTATTGAGTGAGGGATCATTGTATTGAGAAAGAGAAGTGTTGAGAGAGAGGAAGCCTTATAGTATTATAATATCCTCTGTTGGGTGCGAAGGTCAAGTCTTACAGCTGGGTGCACAGGAAGGGGAGAGAAAGAGGATTTGCTAGATGAGAGCGTAGACAAGAACTATATGATTTACCTTAATAAATCATAAGAACAGTTTTGTGGAATTATCCCTAGAGAGAGGGTGAACCACGTACACCAGTTGTTGTGTGTGTGATTGATGCTTTGATCTTTGTTGTTGTTATATTGTTACCTGTCTTATTGTGTTAGATCAAATCTATACTTTTGAAGGATAGATCTAGCTTGTTGAATAATAGATGCATGATGTATTGTTGTTATAATAGATCCATTTGATATTACCTTGGTTGTAGACATCTATGTCCTGCAACCCCCTCATAGCTACTTCAGGTCAGACTGCATCTGCTTTGCAGGTGTTGCCGAAAGGGCCAGTAGCTAGGGCTTGTTGGTGCGCTCTTGGAGCTAAAACCTAGGTACACCCCTATGCCAACAGGAACACTCCCAGGTATTAGGTGAATATCATGATCATGATTTCGAGTGAGTGGAAGACCTTTCAGAATATCTTCAAATAATTTGGAATGATTATCAATGATCCCTTGGAGATCTAGAGGAATAGATGGCTTAAATGTTTGAACATCTAGTCAGCATAGTTGTGCAATAACACCTTGATTCCCCTTTTTCAATATTTTTTTCATGCCATTAGAGCTTATCAACTTATTGGGTTTCCCTGTGATACCTCTTAACTCAATTTCTTTTCCTTCCAATGAAAATTTCATGAAAAGTTCTTGAAAATTAAAAGCCATTGTTCCTAATGATTGTAAGCATTGGATTCCTAGTACAACATCCGCACCACCCATGGGTATAACAATCATTAGACTATTCATTACATATTCCCCCATAGTAAGATTGATCTTATTACATTTTCCTGAGAAATTGATAGTTCCTCCATCTGCAATCATTACTTGAAACTCTAGTGCTGGATATACAAAACAATTGAGATCTTTGGCTAATTTACAGTGAATGAAATTATGAGTACTACCAGAATCAATTAGGACTATTACCTTTTTCTTTTTGATATATACTTTGATCTTGATGGTTTGAGGAGTGCTAATTCCATCCAATGCATTACACGATATCGTGGGAGTCAACTCTTCAGATGAAATTGCTTCTATGTTTTCATCTTCAGATGGTTCTTGTTCTTGTTCTTGTTCTTGTTCTTGTTCTTGTTCTTCTTCCTCTTCACAATCTCTGTAGAATAATTTCTTCTCACTGTTGAAATAATGTAACTGCGAAGAGCATTATTATTATTGTTGTTAATCTCCATTGTGGATTTATTGTTATTTTATTATTAGGTTTAATTCCCATTGTGGATGTTAAGAACCAAATATCAATATAGCATAGAAAAACCTCAGAAAAAGTACTCAATGCCTTGAAAAAGAGATAATTTCAGATAATAAGCCTCTTCGAGGGGGCAACCTCCTTTTACCCCACTTAAATGTTCAAGTCCAAGATG
>ML782284.1:236525-255295 GCA_009831015.1 Picea engelmannii
GAGAGATACCAATATGCTTGATAGTGTCTTTTTTAGGGTTTTATGAGCACATAAAAGAGATAAAAGCATGCTCAATAGTTTCTTTTCCTGGTTATAAGTAGTTCAACCTATGGAATTTAGGTTACACATACACTTTTATCATGCATTTTAGGAAAAACATCAACAATAATCATCATATCTCAAACTCAAAATAATTCATTAAATAAATTTCAAAAAAATGATATTTAATATTAGGTATGGTAAAAAAGGTGAGTTATTAGGTACATAGTAGTCAAAAACATGTATTTGATGGGCCCTTTAGATAGTCATTATAGAGGCCCATCATTACCCCCCAACTGAAGATTTCGCACATCCTTTTGCAATAGAAAGATAAATTGTACCCTTTGCAATCATTGTGTTGTTGTTGCTCACTGCATTTTCTCTTAATGTCCCAAGTTGTATACTTGGTGATGGCTTGTTGATAATAGTAACCCTTGGTCCTTTCTGTATCTTCGCATTCTTTTCCTTTTCCCCATATAAGTCACCTATAGGTGAAATTGGGAGAAGGAGACGTGGATTCATTTTGAATCCAATCTTTTTAGTCTTAAGCCTCCTCATGGTTTCCTTGTACGAAGGAGTTATAAGGAATGGAAATTTCAAGGCATATGAGGAATGTGGTTCTCTTACATGGATATGATGGGGCAAAGAGTTCCATATCCTATGGCATACCTATGTTGTATCTTCTCATAAAATCCTTAAGGTGTCCTCAAGGTGTGCCATATCCTATACTTTCTTCTCTTCCCAAATTGGATCTATGTCCCTATCTAAAGAAAGAATGTCATGGATAGCTATAACATATTTAGGCCTGAGTTCTTCATCCCTAATTAATATGGGACTTTGGACTTCTTCTTCCTTGTATCTTTCCGTTTCTATTTCCCTAAGCTCCTTGTTCCTTAACTAAGATGCAAAATCCATGATTTACACATCCCCTACATGTGGATTAGGATTCCATTTGTAGTGGTGAGGAAGGAAAAGGTTGTGTAAATAACATTCACATAACCTAGCCTTTCATTCTATGCTTCAATATTGTTAAGTCTCCATAAATTCATTAGGTTTCTCAATGTAGAATTTGACCTACTGAACTATGTTTTAGATTTGGTGTTTGTACCATTGTTCCTTAAGGAACAATATGTACACCTTCATTGGTTTCCTACATTCCAACATTTCCTAAGATAGTTTGGACATACTTTCCAAAGACTCCCTCATAACTTCTATATTTTCTTTCTTAGCAATTATCTCTTTCTTGGATTTATCCATCTCCTTTCTTAATTTATGATTTTATGTTATTAGTTTCTCGTTGTTCTCTATCTTTTTCATTCTCACAACCCATAATTTTTCTTGCAAATGTTGAAGTTGTTTATATAAATCCCTCGAGGTGTCCTCTTTTGTTTCCTTTTGTTTCTTTCTACCATCCTTTTCCATTTGATGGATTCTAACTTGGAATTTTATAATTCTAACAAGGTGAGATGTAGAAGTGTTTTTGTTGGTGTCCTGATTTTGTATGTCCCTTCTATTTGTGGTGCCTTTTCTCCTCGAGGTGTTGCTTATTTTTTTGGTAATTTCTCCCCTAATTGATATATTTTATTTGCTCCTTATGGAAACTTTGGACTATATGAATCCAGTTGGAAGATTGGTTGTTGTCATTGATGTCAACCCCAGTCATGGGTTTTGGACCGCAAGATTGATGAAGGTATTTGGACATGAAGGAAAATGCACATGCAGATACAACACCCATGTATGGATAGTATACATCATGTTGTTTCCATTGTTATGTGGCATGTCACGTGGATCCTCATAGTTGAGGAGAAATGAATTTTTGAAGATGACAAAGTGAATTGAAGAAGGAAGTACATGTAGGCCCTGAAGATAATTAAAGAACAAAATTACAAAATAAGAAAGTGTCAGGTCATCCCTAATATTAAAAGGAAGTGAAATAAATGGTATGAATAAATATAATTATACATTAATTTGATACACAAGTCGAATTTTAGAGGAAAATCATAAGTAAAGAAGGCTGGATTTCAAGGGAGGATGAAGTCTTTTGGTGATGTGTTCTAAGGTATGTTATTTTCAGGTCATCTTACCATTTTCGCTATAACCTTTTCTCTAGAAATATTAAGATGGTGAAATTTCTATGGTATTGAGAATACATATCAAGGTACCTGTGGTAAAAGTTTCAGCTCTTGATTTGATATAATTATGGAGATACACTCTATGGAAGATATGGTTTTTGACAAGTCCTGAAGCTACTCAATAAACAAGTGTTTTGGGTAAAACAGTCATAACTTATTCATAGAGAATCCAAATGAAGTGGGACAATTTGCATTGGAAAGAGTAAGGAATTTATTTTCTTGTGTGTGAGTTTTCGAATCTGATGTTAAATAGTGAGCGCGAGGAATTCTTTACAAGTTCGGTCTCCTGAATAAACCAGAATTGAACAAAGTCTACCATTCTCTCTATAACTTCTTTTTGGGGAGGATTCAAGGAGTGAAACTTGGAGAAGTTTTAGAGAAAACATTGAGTAATATTATCTATAGGATCAGAGTATTCCAAGAATTTAAGAATTGCAGAAATTGAAGAAGTCTCAAGAAGCATTATCAGGTTCTATTTCATGGTTGGTTGATGGTGATGATTTAATGTAAAGTTTTATTATCTCTCATATATTATTGGGTGGAAGGAAGGGGCAAGGATGTAGACTTAAATAATCTATTGATATTGGAGGATTGTATCTTCCTCTTGGAGGTTTATCCCTCCCTTTACATTTGGAAGCTGTAGCTACCTTTGGAAGTCATTACTTCCCTTGAACAATAATTATTGATTGTTTCTCATATATTGTGCATGGTGTTTTGTGGTGTATTGGTGTAGCTCTTATACTATTGTTAATTTCTAATTGGATATAGTTGAATGGTTTAAGTATAAGTTGAAAAAGGTTTTAAATTGTACTTGATACTGATTCACCCCCCTCTCAGTATCAATAATTGATATAAGAGCAGGTTTCCTTTAGGGAAGTTTAACCACTGGAAGGAAAATACTGAGTAGAGATGGATGATCATGAGCACATTTCAAATGGTATTCAAAAATTTGATGGAAGAAATTATGCATACTAGAGTGATAGAGTGAAAACTTACCTAACGGCTTTGGCAGTAGACATTTGGTACTCAGTTTTAAATGGCTATGTAATCCCAAATAATGCTCCAACCGATCCAAATGAGAAGAAGCTTATGAGTTGTAATTCAAAATCCAGACATGTTATTCTAGAAGCATTGGCACCAACCATTGATAACAAAGTGATGCGCTACAACACTACTAAAGAGGTATGGGACAAACTCAAGAGTATCTACAAAGGTGATCCAAAAGTTAAGCATGTCAAGCTTCAACGACATAGAGCAGAATTTGAAAATTTGAAGATGAATGAAAAGGAAGATATTTCAACCTATATTCTTAGAGTTGATGAAGTTGTTAATACTATTAGAGGATTAGGTGAAGATCTCAATGAATCATTGGTTGTACAAAAAGTGTTTAGATCATTTCTCTTGAGGTATGATACTAAGGTCTCTGCCATTGAGGAAACTAGGGACTTGACCAAAATGACAATGGATGAATTACATGGGTCTCTTATAGCATATGAAATGAGATCAGGTACATAAAGTGACCATCTAAACAATGCCTTTAAATCCATAAAAAAGACAAAATACAAGGATAATGACCTTGATGAAGAAATAGAAAATTTTGTAAGAAAGTTTCAGAATGGAAGTGGAAGATACAAAGGTAAGCCTCCTCTCAAAAGCTTTAGTTGTGGTAGAATAGGACATATTGTTGAAAACTGCTACTATAAAAAGATAAGTCTCAACAATAAAAAGAGATTCTACTCCAAGGATGATGACATCTCCTCAAATGAGAGTGATGAAGAAGATAACGATGGAGGAGAAGTCCTCTGCATAACCCAAGAAACCCAGGATGATGATCACAAGAATTCTAAAGAAGAAGAAATCATTTGTGAAGAATATTCAGACGAAGAAACCAACCTTGATTCCTTTTGGGGATACAAAGACAATGCAGAGAGTGAACAAGAAGATGAGAATATTGAAAAGTTGAAGCATGTTGAAACTGAAAATAGAAAGCTTAGAAACACAAACATAATACTAAAAGGTGAATTGAGTAGTTGTGAAGAAGAGAATTACAAGCTTGAAAAGACCATTAATAGCTTGAAGGAACAATTAGAAGATTATGAGAAGTTGAAAGCAAAATTGGATCACACAAAAGGGGAGCTACTATTGACAACATAAAAGTTGAAGAAGTTCGAAAAAAGCACTGAAAAATTAGATGAGATCCTTAGCAATCAAAGATCTCCAAATGACAAGACAGGACTAGGATACAATGACAGTTTGAAGAGAACAAAACAAGAGAAGGAAGATGAAAATGATGAAACCAACACTCTAGAACAAGTTGAACAAAAATATAGAAGACTATAATTCAGAAGGAATGGGACATCAAGAAGATCCTCTCCCATCAAGTATGAAAGAAATCATTATGAAGGAAACTACAGAAGAATAGATCGTGAACCCAGATGGACCACACCACAAAGAAGATCACTTACTCCTAGGTATCAAAATTTATTTCTTGGACATTGTTATACTTGTGAAAAATTTGGACACAAGGCAATCAATTGTAGAATCAATGAAAGGAATAACTATGCAAGCTACATGAATGGTGAAAATAGTAGATATGGAAATGTTCATAGACCTATCAACATAAATTATAATCCATTTGACCCATTAATGGGTCAAAATATTGTATGTTACAAGTGCAATAATCTTGTTCATAAAGCACAAGATTGTAGAG
Source organism: Picea engelmannii (assembly GCA_009831015.1). Classification (NCBI taxonomy): domain Eukaryota; kingdom Viridiplantae; phylum Streptophyta; class Pinopsida; order Pinales; family Pinaceae; genus Picea; species Picea engelmannii. The sequence continues at coordinate 241,407 of ML782284.1, forward strand.
AGATGAAGGAAGATAATCATATGCTAAATGTATGTATACCAACTAAAACATGGAAAAGGAAAGAAATTCCACAAAATGAAAATTGTCAGATAACATTGGTCGCTAAAGAATGAAAAGAAGAAGATGAATGGTTCATAGACAGTGGGTGCTCATCTCATATGACTGGAGATCAAAGCAAATTTGTCAAGTTTAAGAAAAAGGGTGGAAATGTTACATTTGGAGATGACTCATCTACTAAAATACTTGGAAAAGGAATTGTAAAGCTTGGAAGTGAAAATGTAAAAGAAGGAAAAGTCCTATTGGTTGAAGATCTGAAACATAATGTCCTCGGTGTCAGCAAAATATGTGATCAAGGATACACTCTTACATTTGACTCTTGAAAATGTAAAATCAAAGAAAATAACTCAGGAAGATTGGTTGCAACTGCAAAAAGAAGACTGATCAACATATACATCCTAGTCATGAAGAAGAGAGAGACAATGTCGAAGCCACATAAAAGGATTCCAAGGAAGAAAAAGTCCCAAAGACCAAAAATAAGGATGAAGTATTATTGAGTGCCACATGTTCAGGGGGAGCAGCCCCAAAGAAGAGAGTTACATTTTTCCTACCCTTTGCCATTGATGTCAAAGGGGGAGATAAATTGGGATCATGATGATAGGGGGAGCATGAGTGTTTCCATCAATGACAAAGGGGGAGATTGTTGGAAGATTGGTTGTTGTCATTAATGTCAACCCTAGTCATGGGTTTTGGACCGCAAGATTGATGAAAGTATTTGGACATGAAGGACAATGCACATGCAGATACAACACCCATGGATGGATAGTATACATCATGTTGTTTCTGGTGGTATGTGTCACGTCACGTGGATCCTCATGGTTGAGGAGAAATGAATTTTTGAAGATGACAATGTGAATTGAAGAAGGAAGTACATGTAGGCCCTGGAGATAATTAAAGAACATAATTACAAAATAAGAAAGTGTCAGGTCGGCCCTAGTATTAAAAGGAAGTGACATAAATGGTATAAATAAATATCATTATACATTCATTTGATACACAAGTCGAATTTCAGAGGAAAATCAGAAGTAAAAAATGATGGATTTCAAGGGAGGATGAAGTCTTTTGGTAATGTATTCTAAGGTATGTTATTTTCTGGTCATCTTACCATTTTCGCTATAAAAAATTTTCTGGAACGATTCAGATGGTTTAATTGATATGTTATTGAGAATACATAGCAAGGTACATGTGTTAAAAGTTTCAACTCTTGATTCTCTATAATTATGGAGATACACTCTGTGGAAGATAGGGTTTTTGACCAGTCCTGAAGCTAGTCAATAAACAGGTGTTCTGGGTAAAACAATAATAATGTATTCATATAGAATCCAAATGAAGTGGGAAAATTTCATTGGAAATCATACAGACTTTAGTTTCTTGTGTGTGAGTTTCAGAATCTGATGTTAAATATTGAGCGCGTGGAATTCTGTACAAGTTTGGTCTCCTGAATAAACCAGAATTGAACAAAGTCTACCATTCTCTCTATAACTTATTTTTGGGGAGGATTCAAGGAGTGAAACTTGGATAATTTTTCAGAGAAAACATTGAGTAATATTATCTATAGGATCAGAGTATTCCAAGAATTCAATAATTTCATAAATTGAATAAGTCTCAGGAAGCATTATCAGGTTCTATGTGATGGTTGGTTGATGGTGATGATTTAATGTAAAGTTTTATTATCTCTCATATATTCTTGGGTGGAAGGAAGGGGCAAGGATGGAGAGTTAAATACTCTCTTGATATTGGAGGATTGCATATTACTCTTGGAGGTTTATCCCTCCCTTTACATTTGGAATCTGTAGCTACCTTTGGAAGTGATCACTTCCCTTGAACAATAACTATTGATTATTTATCATATATTGTGCATGGTGTATTGTGGTGTATTGGTGTAACTCTTATACTATTATTCATTTCTCATTGGATATAGTTGAATGGTTTAAGTATAAGTTGAAAAAGGTTTTAAATTTTACTTGATACTGGTTCACCCCCTTCTCAGTATCAACAAATCCTCTATAATTATTTAGGTAGATATGTAAGTTATCATCTTGGGACTACTTTGTATAGTTCCCCTCTTTATCCTGTACGATTACCTCCTCCTTTGTGGAGTAGGTTCTATGCCTATAATATTTAGGGGGATTATTGGCGATGTCCTAAGCTTTGTTAAGGTATCAACCACCTCCTTGTGTTCTTTTTCTACTTTTATTGTTTTCTTTCTTTTCTATTTCAGGGACCCTGTCATGTTTCCTTTCTTTGTTTTCTTATCCCCTTCTTCCTTTTTTGTTTCCTCTTCTTCTTGGATTTGCTTCCTTGTGGTATCTTGTACCTCTAGTAAATCCTACTTTTCCATGTCTAAAAAGTCTACCGAAGGAACTCTATATCTCATATTTCCCAAGGTCTCTAACACTATCATTTTAATGAGGCCATAGTGGGATAGTGTATCCCATTTTCCTCCTTTCACATTGCTATGCATTTCATTCAAATGTTGGATCATGAAATAAGGTATGTTGAGGTTGTTTTATGGTTCCTTATTGAAGTAGTGTCTTAACTAATGGAGAATTTTGAAGTGATAATTATATACCACACTCATTAACCCTTCACAAGAGATGTATTTGATGAGGATACCTTAGGCCAAAGTTTAGGTAGAATTTCCCTTCTGATATTGTTTTTTTCCTCTTGAGGCCTTTCATTTCTATGGAAGAAAAGATTGTTTTCATTTGTGGCCACTTGCATCTCCTCCTTGTCCCATGTAAAAACCATAGGAAATTTGGAGACTCTACTAATATAATCTTAATGCCAATATCTCTATCCATCTAACTACGATTACATACTCTTGACCCCTGACATTCTGAAAATTTAATGCAAATTCTACATAAATTTCTTCATCAAATCTACTTAATCTATCAAAACAATTGAACAAGTGGTTTATATGGAACATTTCAACTACTTCAGGATTTTCATAATTTTTGAGGGTTTTTTAGGTTCCCTTCTATTGAATCCAGCCCCCATTCTTTACCTTCAAAGTTTAGAAAACAAGATAATTGTTGTCGGTGTTGAAATGGTTACCAAACTATAGTTTTTTTCTTTCCCAAATCTTGATATTGCTCTTTGGTTGTAGATGTTATAGTTGTGTTGTTATTAGGATTTTTATTCATGAGAAGAGGAACTGACCATAATTTTGTTACACAGAAAGCTACAATGCTCAAGAATAGATGCTTAGGATGTAAAAAGGTTGGACAATCAATAACCAATGATGCAAAATCTAATTAATTTCTTGTAGGAGATAAGACATAGGGTTGTGGTGACCTATGGAAATCTTGTTCTTCAGGAGAGCTCACCTATGGGTGAATAATTATGGGCTTGATTCATAAAAAAATAAAAAAACATGTAATTTCCAAAAGGAACATATTCTAGAGTGTCTTTTAAAACTGAGAAGAGAGTCGAGATATGTTGGTCTTGATGCAAGGATTTTCTGGCAGAAAACACATATAATAACCTACATGATTGTAGTCATGAGTCGCACATAGCCTTGCAAAAAAAAAGTTACCTTTTTTAGCTTGAATATGGAGAGAAAGGTTATGTAATTTTGAGATATCAGACAAATTTTGGTGTTATAAGGTAGCATGCAAAATTATGAGGGCCATTTCTCAAAAAACTATAGCATGCAAAATTACATAATAAACTTGAGAAAGAAAAAAAAAATATGGTTGATTATGCTGCCAAAATTTTCTGTAGATTTGAGGGTTCGAGTTTCCTTTGGAAGACTTAATTTTTTCTTTTTTCAGATTCTCATATGGTTGAACCCTTTGATTTCTTGATGAATACTAATTTTTCTCTTGTTGGATTTGTTGAGCTCAAGGATAGATTCTAAATTTTAGGACTCAACTTGTGGAGCAAAAATATATGGATTATCTTAAGTTTTGATCTATTTAGTGCTACAAGTTGACATGACAACTATGTAATAATTATACCTTAATGCTTGTTTGTCTCATTATCCTGTTGTCATTATCTCAAATTATCTTGTTTGATTTCCCACCTTTTTTTCACTAGTGTGACCCCCCTAATGTGGAGTATGAGGCCCTCCTCATTTTTTCCATATTTTTCATGTTGAAATCGTTTATATGACCATGTAAACAATTGTGGTTTTTTTAATTGCAATTTATGAAATGAAGAATTTGAGAGTGGATTTAGAGTAGTTGATACTATGTTTTCTTGATGAGGTATGTTGTATTTTTCTTGTCGATCCTTTGTCCTTTTTATTTTGTTGTGTGTAGGTGTATTTTGTTGGTACAGACTATGTTGTAAGTTTTTGAATGATCCTATAGAAAAATGAGCATCTTGTAGATAGTGTGAATGAAGAAAAAAAAAGGTTTTTCATATGGGCTTGATGATTGGGATGCTTATTGAAAAAGAGATAAATTTCTTTCTTCAAAAAAATTGTTTGTTGAATCTTTTTTGTGACTTCATGTAGATTTCCTATAGAAAACCATTTTCATGTAGGTTTTCATGTAGCTTTATTTTCTTGGCCCGAGTGAGGGAAAAAATGTATTGGATATTAGGAGAGAGGTATGTAAATTATTTTGGGAAAGTGAAGAGTGATATTAATGGAAAAGAGTGTGATTTTATGAATGTACTCTATCTTTATGAAAAATGAGTTTGATGATATGATATAGAAATTAAAAATATGGAAAGTGTAAATATGATATGATGATTGGAGATGAGAACTAAAATATTGAATGTCCTACGCATGTCCTATTTCAGAATGTAATTTCTCTTCTTAGTCTTTGGTGAAAACAATTGTTTACACCATACTTAGCTTTGCATTGTTGTAGGCCACCCATTGTTTATTGTTGTTGTTGGATTCATGTGATTGGTATTATTGTGAGGTGGTTCTTAGTTATTTTATTTTTCTGATCTTGTCATTTTGGGCAGGAGATTAGGTCCTTGCACTATCCTTGATGCCCGTAAAAAAAAATATTATTATGTATTATTTTGTTCTTTTTTGTTCTTTTTTCTCAAGGCAATAGTGTCATTGTTGGTTTTCTCCATTCTCCTACCTTATAATGCCTTTGAAGGTTTCCATGATAATGTATTTTTATTTTCTCAAGTCTAAGACTATATACATCTAGGTTTTCAACTAGAGACTTGTCCTACATGACTCAATGAGGTTTTCATCTAGGTATTTATTATTTTTTTCTTTTTCTCTCTCTTTTTTTTCTTCTTATTTTTCTCAGTATTTGGATGGATTGAGAACATATTTGTTGTCAATCACATCTAGATTATGTTCTCTCACTATGTTTGTAAATTCTTCCGTTGTTAGAGGCTTGTTGTATCTCTTTAGCCTAAATCCATTCACTAATAAGGGAATTCCTTCTGTATATATAGTCCTTATTTGGACTAAGCCACTGTCATAAACCTTCTCAATGATGTATAGCCCCAGCCATATTGTCATCAGTTTTCGTTTGAAGTCCTTAAATTTTAAGTGAAACAATAGGGCCCAATATCCTTCCTAGAATTTTCCAGGCTTGATGATTTTGTCATGCCAAATATTTCTTTGTAGTTGTACTACTTCAGTGTTGAAGAGTGATTGCATTCTATATTCATTGAAGGTATTTAATCGTTTCAATATTTCTTGTTGTGCTGATGAGATGCCCATTTTTAGTTTATATGTTTTGCTTAAGGTGACAAATTCAAACTCAATGGGAAGTATGGCCTTCTTACCATAAATTAGCTCATAGGATATAAATGCTATTGTATTCTTCCATGTTATATTTTATGCCCATACTACCTCTATCATATTTATTTCCTGATCCTTTTTTTTCATGCTCACTATATTGGTGAGGATGTTCTCTAATTCTCTCTTGGTCACTTCATCTTGTCCATTGGATTTTGGGTGGTAAGGAGTGACTTCCTGTGGTGGATGTGATGTTGTTGCATGATTGTTTCTATGAGCTTGAAGGTAAACTAAGCTCCTTGGCATGTGACTATCTCCCTAGGGTGTCCAAATCTTGAAAATATGCTCTCTTGTAGGAATTCAAAAACATGTCATTCTATAGTTACTTTCATTTCTTTTACTTCATCCCACTTGGTTAAGTAATGAAAACATACTAAGATGTATCGTTTATATCCTGAAGGAGGGTCAACGGGGCCCACAATGTCCAGCCCCACTTTTCAAAAGGTTCAAGTGAGATTTAGGGTTTAAGGGCATATAATTTCTTTTTTTCGTTTTCCCCATATTTTGACACTCATCAAAGCAAGAGGTATATTGTTGAGAATCCCTATGTAATGTAGGCCAATAGTAACCATCATGAAAGAGTTTATAGGCTATCTTTTTTGTTGCATAATGTACTCCACATGGTTAATCATGGCATGAATGGAGGATATCATGTAATTCATCTTCTCTTATGCATATTCTCAAGATCTAATATGGGCCAAGCTTGAAACAATATCCTGCAATCCAAGTGTAGGTTGTACTCTTCCTTATAATTTTTCATCTATATATGTAGGAAAAATGTTGAGGAAACCTCTCTATTGTCAAATAGTTGGTTATATCATAAAACCAAGGGGTTCGTTCTGAAATTGCGAAGAGGTGCTCATATAAAAAATGATCATTTATCATGTCTCCATCTTCATAATTTGTTAGTCTTGAAAAAAAATATACAAAAACCATTTTCTTCCCTGGTTTGTCAAGAATGGTTAGGTCAAATTGTTGTAGTACAAATAGCCACCTAATTGTTCTTCCATTATTGTCAGGTTTGTTCATTAAATATTTGATAGTAGAATTATCAGTATGGAAAAAAACTTGATATCATGTAACATAATGTATACATTTGTTAAGAGAATAAACTACTACAATAAAATCCTCATTGATGATTGTATAGTTTTGTTCTGCACCAATCAAGTTTTTTCTTATGAAATAGATGGAATAATTTTTCTTATCTTCATTTTTTCCCAAAACTTCCCCTATTGTTTTGTCCTAAGCATCCATATGGATGTGAAAAGGAAGATTCCAATTGGGACCTTGAAGAATAGGGGTTGTTATGAGTTTTTCCTTGATAATATCAAATGTTACGTGACATTGTGGTGTCCAACAAAAGTATATATCTTTGGAAAGTAAGGGAAACATAGGAGAGGCTATTTTTCTAAAATCTTCGATGAATATTCTGTAATATCATGCATGTCTAAGGAAACTTCTAACATATTTTTGTTTTAGAGGGGTGGATAGATGTTTCATAATCTCTATTTTATTTTCATCTACTTAAATCCATATAGAAGAAAAATGGTCTCCTAGAACAACCCCCTCATTCATAACCATGTTAAATTTCTCATGGATAAGGGAGAGTTTCATTTATTCACACTTCTATATAACTTTATCAAGATTATGTAATGCTTCATCAAAATATTTTCCATGAGTGAAGTCATCCATGTAGATTTGTACTATGTCATGGATAACGTATGAGAATATGTCAAGTACAACTCTTTGAAAAGAAGTTGGGGCATTGCATAGGCCAAATGGAAGGACTTTGTAGGAAAACTTACCCCATGGGTAGGTGAAGCTAGTTTTATCTTGGTCTTTAGGGATTATTTGTATTTGATTATATCCATTGAATCCATCTAAAATGAAAATTATTTATTTCCTACTAAGACATCTAGGTCTTGATCAATGAAAGGTAAGGGAAAATGATCCTTCCTGGTAACTTTATTTAATTCCCTATAGTCCACACATATTCTCCATTTTCCATTCTTCCTGGGAACAATTACTAATGGTGAAACCCACTCACTATCTGAAATTGGGTAAATGAAGCCATCATCTAATAGTTTGTGCAATTCTTGCTTGACAATATCTTTTAGTGCAAGGTTTGTTCTCCTTTGAGGTTGCCTAATTGGTTTTTAGTCTTCCTTAATGTATATATGATGAGTTCATATATAAGGATGTATTCCTTTCATCTCCTTGTATTCCCATGCAAGGGCTACAGTGTGTATTTTAATCACAACAAATAATTTATATTCGTGTTTGTTAGTAAGGCTAGTGTTGATTTTTAGTTTTTTAGAGGGGTATATTTTGTAGAAATTTCAATACAAATTAAGTATTTCCTGCGATTCTCCTGATCTAACAATTATATGTCACTGTTAAATACATAATCACTTCTACTATTATTCTTGTGGAAAATTAAACCACAATCATAAAGTGAAATATCAAGAACACATAACACGAAAGTTTTACCGGGAAAACGTAAAGCTAAAAACCCCACTATCATATATTATGTATATCATGAATCATGAAACAATCCCATACAAAACTCTAATCCAAGAGCTCTCAGTACAATACAATCGTCTCACACTATCATACACAAATCAACAAATACATGTGCCAATTCCTGTGCCCAAACAGCTTGCCTCCTCTGCACAATCTCTGCAATTCGAATTCTCACAATTGAATTATATTTGCCTAGTTTGCACATGCTCATAAGCATATCCACTGCATGTGTGATCAAATCACAACTGATAGCCAAAATGTCCCTTTCACCGGTTATCTCAACTGGGTCTCCACTGGATCCGACATGGATGTAGTTAACCGTGGTGAATCTTTAGTTGCATGTGAGTTCACTAATTTATTGAACTCTCACTAGTGCATGTTTAGTTACAACTAGTACAACTGATCTTAACTCACTTAACTACACTTATAATTCTCTTACAAATCCAACTCACTTAGTTATGAATGAAATAATAGATTAATATTTATTGTCCAATTTATTTAAGGGAAAATTAAATTAGACACATGTTTCTTGTCAACTTTTCAACACTCCCTCTCAACAAGAAAGGGATTATCATTCACCCCAATCCTATCTCTATGATATTCGAATTTTCTCCTGGAGAGTGCCTTTGTCAGAATGTCTACATCATGATCTTTCGTAGGAATGTATTGAACCAACATGATCTTCCGCTGCACACAATCTCTGAGATGATGATACCAAATATCTATATGCTTAGATCTGTCATGAAACATAGGATTAATCGAGAGTTTAATGCAGCTCTGATTATCACAATAAATCACTATCACATCTAAATGAGAACCAAAAAAACCAACCAAGATCTTCCTCATCCAGATAGCCTCACATGAATCTTGACTCGTTTCCATGTATTCCTCTTCTGCTTAACTAAGTGCCATGGATCTCTGTTTCCTGCTGTACCAAGAAACATCTATAGATCCAATACTAAAGATCCCCCCTGATGTGCTCTTTTTGTCCGTTGGGCTGCCTACCCAATCTGCATTCATGAAGCCATGCGACTTCACCTCATCCGTCTGTCTGTACCATAATCCATACTCAGATGTGCCCTTCAGATATCTCAGGACATGCTTACCTACCTTCCAAAAGAGTTTGGTAGGCTTAACCATCGCTTGACTTAGTTGGTGAACCGCATAGCAATTGTTTGGTCTCGTGTTCACTAAATACATTAGCGAATCCAATAACTATCGATAGATAGTAGCATCCACTACTTCTCCAGAAGTAGCATCCTCTTTCCTCTAGTTCCCTGGAAGAGGAGTATCCATGGATTTACAACCCTCCATGTGAAACTTACCCAATATCTCTCTTGTATACTTTCCTTGAGACACAAAAAGTTCACCATCTCGCTGCCATATTTCCAAACCAAGGAAATAATGAAGAAGGCCCAAATCCTTCATATCAAACTCCTTTGCAAGGTCCTCCTTGCATGAGTGTATTAGTTGCTCATCACCAGTCAGTATTAAATCATCAACATAAAGCACAATGATTAAAATCTTACCCTCCACCATAATTTGGTATAGGTTGGCATCCGCTTCACTTTTGGTGAAGCCCAATCCAGTAAAATAGTTGTCTATCTGAGTGTACCAAGCATGGGGTGCTTGCTTCAGCCCATACAATGCTCTCTTGAGTCTGCACACATGCAAATCCCTATGAAAGGTATCAAAACATTCTAGATGCTCAATGTACACTTCTTCCTCAATGATCCCGTTGAGGAACGCAGTTTTTACATCCATCTGATGAATGCGCCAGCCCATCTGCGCTGAGAGTGCAATGATGGATTTTATGAAAGAGTACCTTGCGACAGGTGAAAAGGTCTCATCATAATCTATCCCCTCAATCTATGAGAATCCCTGAGCCACAAACTTGGCCTTGTATTTCTCCACACTCCCATCAATAGCTTGCTTTACCTTGTAGATCCATCTCGAACCTACCACTGATTTGTCGACTGGTCTTGGGACAATTTCCCATGCACTATTTTTTACAATGGAGTCATACTCCTCTACCATAGCATCAACCCAAGTGGGGTCATGTACTGCTTCCTGAAATGAATATAGTTCAGTCAAAATACATTTTCTCATGAGATCCATGTATCCAACAAATCGATTAGGATATTTTCTCTGTCTACGCTGTGAAGTAGGGGCTCCTACATTCTATGCAGCATCTAGTCTCAATCTGTCATCTTTCGTGGTGCGCTTTCTGTCATTTCTGATGGATGGCTCTGCTTGAGTGGTTTCCTCCACTCCATGAACCTCTTCATGTGGTTGATCCACATATTGAGACTCATCTTTGGGAACCAACAGTTCCTCTTCTGCATGCAAGTCTAGCTCCCTCTCAAGTGACAACTGCATGGCTTTCCCATCATTGAATTTTATATCCCGTCGCATAACAATCATCTTACTGATCAGAAAATACACACGATAATTATGGGGTGTTTCTGTGTACCCCACAAATATCCCAACTTCAGCAGTCGGTTCCAATTTCTTCTTGTAATCCTTGGTCACATGCACATAAACAGATGCGCCAAAAATTTTAAAATGAGAAACATCGGGTTTCTTACCAGTAAATATTCTTCATGTGTACTCATTCCAAGTACTCTATGAGGACAACGATTCTACACATAAACCACAGTATTGCATGCTTATGCCCACAAATGCATTGGTAGGCCCTGATCATGCAACATCGCTCATGCTGCACCCATGATCGTTCTATTCTTTCTCTCCGCAACCCCATTTTCTTGTGGGTTATGAGGCACTATGAGTTCTCTTCGAATTCATTCTTTGCTACATAATTCTTTGAATTCGTTAGAGATGTATTCTCCACCATTATCACTCCTTAGAGCCTTCACTTGCTTCCCCGACTCTTTCTCCACCAATTCTTTAAACTCACAAAACTTTGAGAATGTTTGATCCTTCTTCTGCATGAAAAATATCCAGCATTTACGAGAAAAGTCATCAACAAAAATAACATAATACCTATGTTTTTCTATTGAAGCAATCGAGAATGCTCCACACACATCCATGTGAATTCTCTCCAAGATCACCGAAGCATGGTTCTCCTTTTCATGAAAGGTGGACTTTACATACTTCCCCAGGGTGCACCCCTTGCACTGATCTAACTGAGAAAGTGTTCCTCTTAGAATTCCAATAGATATTTGTTGCATGATCTTCAAGGCTCCATGATGAAGATGGCCCAATCTCCTGTTCCATAATTTTCCTTCATCCCGACTCACCACTTTTTTTTCCTTGCCTATCATGGCATTGTAGCCATCTACCTCCATCATGTAGAGATTCTTAACTCGAATCCCTATCTTCTTGACTTGACCCATTTCTTTATGTCACAAGTAGGATTTTCCACTGCTAAAAACAACATCATAGCCTTTGTCCTCCAACATTGCGACTGAGACCAAGTGTTTCTTCAGACCTGGAACATGCATAACATTTTTCAATTGAAATGGTTTACCTGACTCCCTCTGAAAGGTAATGGTACCAATACCAGTTGCACTATATCGTCCATCGTCGCCCATCTCTATATGCATTCTGAGATCTTTTTCCTCCAAGTCAATGAAAGACTCTTTATCTCCCATCATGTGGAAGGAAGCACCACTATCCAAATACCACACTGATCCCGATGCAATTGAAGCCATGCATGCGATCAAAGCGAAGTTAATTTCAAATTGTGAGACAAGAGCCTCACCAGTTTCAGCTCCAGAAACCATCTTGTTCCTCTTCTTCTGTGGACAGTTAGTAGCGAGATGCCCATGTTCATGATAGTGAAAACACTTCACTTTGGACAAATCTAGCTTCTTGACTTTAGACTCAGATTTTGGATGGAATTTATTCCCTTTCCCTTTCCTTGCCTTGGCAGTCAAAGCACAATCCTCTTCATCATCAAGCTTTGATGAAGATCCATCTCTGGTGTTACACCTGAACTCCTCTTGCAATAGATCCGACCATAATCGTTCCCAATCCAACAATTTTTCCCTTCCATTGACAAAGTCTTGATAACTGTGCCAACTCTTAGGAAGCCCTAGGAGCGCCAAGCTCACCAAATCATCAGCAGTGACTATTATTCTCACACTTCCAAGCTCATCCCGACATTGGACAAACTTCATGAGATATTTTGGAATGGTGTCACCCTTTTCCATCTTGATCTTCCTGAGTTTATCTTTGAGCGCCAATTTCCTATGGTCGTTATTGTTTTGGAACAGATCTGTCAAAACCTTCCACATTACATGTGGTGTGGGTTTCCCATGGAGACTTGAGATAATGTGGTCTTGTACTCCCTCCAACAGAATCCTCCTCGCCTTCACCATTTTATTTTTCCATGCATCAAGATTTGCAGTGTCTGTCACATCCGGCTTAGGAACATCTCTGTCAATGTAATCCTTCAATCCATTGTCTTCGAGTACTACATCCATCCTATCCTTCCAATAAATGTAGTTAGAGCTTCTCTCGAGTGCATACTCCAACCTCAAGCCATTGAAAACATTTCAATCTTGAAACAATTGTCATACCAAGAAAATCTTGCAAATTTGAATGTTATCCAACCACCAAAACTCAACTGCTACAATCCCTCTTTCCCTGGGAGGTTCGCACCCCATCTGTGAGTAGCCCGAGGGAAGTTCGCACCCTATCTGTGTATAGCCTGTGAACCTTACTAGGAATTTTTCACTGTAATGCATTGTAGGGTGAGGAGAGTTTGCACCTCTCCCTTGATCAACCTGTGAGAATGCTCAAGGAAGTTCTCACCTCTCCTTTGTCTAGGCTGTGAGAATTTTTTCTTTGAGAACTGAGCATACTCTACAGTACTAAAGTTTGCACCCTACTAGAAACAGGACCTGCGAGAATGAAATAATTTTCGCACCTCACTTCTGTGGCTTCGTGGCCTCTGTGGCTCTGATGCCATGTAGAAATTTCCATACAAATTAAGTATTTCCTGTGATTCTCCTGATCTAACAATTATATGCCACTGTTAAATACAGAATCGCTTCTACTATTATTCTTATGGAAAATTAAACCACGATCACAACCACAATCACAAAGTGAAATATCAAGAACACATAACACAAAAGTTTTACCAAGAAAGCGTAAAGCTAAAAACCCCACTATCATATATTATGTATATCATGAATCATGAAATAATCTCATACAAAACTCTAATCCAAGAGCTCCCAGTACAATACAATCGTCTCACACTGTCATACACAAATCAACAAATACATGTGCCAATTCCTGTGTCCAGACAGCTTGCCTCCTCTGCACAATCTCTGCAATTCAAATTCTCACAATTGAATTATATTTGCCTAGTTTGCACATGCTCATAAGCATATCCACTGCATGTGTGATCAAATCACAACTGATAGCCAAAATGTCCCTTTCACCTGTTATCTCAACTGGGTCTTCACTGGATCTGACATGCATGTAGTTAACCATGGTGAATCTTCAGTTGCATGTGAGTTCACTGATTTACTGAACTCTCACTAGTGCATGTTTAGTTACAACTAGTACAACTGATCTTAACTCACTTAACTACACTTATAATTCTGTTACAAAT
>ML782284.1:255851-284458 GCA_009831015.1 Picea engelmannii
GAATGAAATAATAGATTAATATTTATTTTCCAATTTATTTAAGGGAAAAGTAAATTAGACACATGTTTCTTGTTGACTTTTCAACATATTTATATGGTTTTGATAATGGAGTTATCAGTTTATTTTGTAAATAATTCTACCCAAGATTCTTATTTTTGTTCAGCATATATATCATATTTATCTTCATCATTTATTCCTTTTATCTTTATATTATCAGGGTATTGATTCTGCAAAAAATTTGAAATGAAGTTGTCCTCATCAATTGGACTATTTGACAAGGTTGTACTAATGGTACAAATTGAGTAAATAGAGGTATGAATCAGATTCTATTCCTCTTCTTATATCCACATTGGAAATTTTTCTCTAATTAGTGGTTGAGCAGGAGGGTAAAGAACAATTTGTTTTTGGGATTGTCCATTAGTAATGGTCATGTTCCCTTCTCTACAGTTGATGTATGCATATATTGTGGCCAGCTAAGGTCTTCCCAAGATGAGAGGATACCTATTGAATATAGACTTGGGTTTGAGAACTAGGAAATTAGTGGGGTATTCCCAAGAATCAATGAATATTATTGTATCTTCTATCATTCTCTCAGGTTTCAATATGGACCTATCTGCAAGTTCAAGTGCTATGGAAGTATGTCTTAAGGATCCCTGAAGGTTTAGTATCAATATTGTATCCTTCGAAATGACAATTATTGTTTCCCCTAAGTCTATCAAAGTATGTTGGATCAATTTGTTATTAATATGCACACTCACTATTGGGCTACCTGGATCCAAATATTTAGGAAGAACTATCCTCCCAAGCATGAGATCTGCTAGTTGTCCTATGCCATTGATTGTAGGGGTGTCTTTTTTCTTCCTCCCAGGATTATTTATACATTTTTCTTTGATGAGTATTTTATACATAGGTACATCCTTGATAGCTATAAAGAGGGTTATTAACACACATGATTTTGAGTTCTCCAAGGAGTTATTTTTCTTCAGGTGTGTGTGTTTTCTTCATATTCAACCTTTCAAGGTAAGGTGGAGCTCATGGTTGAGGTAAGGAGGTGTTTTATTTTTTATACTATGAATATTTTGTAGGCTAGGGGGTTGGAGGAACATTTAGTACTTTTCCTGATCTAAGGTTGATTTCCTAAACATATAAGGATTAGGTCTTATTTGTGGCCTAATTATTATATACAAGTTGAACCTGCTTATTATTTGGATTGGGAACAAATTGAGTAACTAATTGAGGTTGTTTTGGAGGGGAACTATTGTGGGTAGTTCTATTTGGATGAGAAGGAGGAGAAGGAATCAATGCTTGTTGTTGAAAATTTTTGGGCCTCCATCCTTGTGGAGGATGAGTCCATTGAGGGTTTTTAACTTGAGGTAAGTTATGAAATGGTTGATATGGAGAAGGAATGATTTGGCCTTGGTATTGTAATTGATTATGCATTCTCAAAAAAGGTTGGTTAGGATTATACCAAGATTTAGTAGGAATTTGTGCATTATATCCACCAAAATACTAAGGAGGATTGTAACTCATACCTGATTGGAAGGGTGTTGGTCCTCCTGGTCGTTTTTGGTTGATGAAGCATATTTACTCTATATTTTCCTCTGAATCTTTGGAAGGTAGCTTTTAAACCTGGAAAGAATGGAATTTGTAATTTTCATGAGACACTTCATAAATTTCTCAAACCTATACGATGTTAAGTGTGCATTCATTCCTAGGATGCCTTTTGGTGCATCTAGGGAAAAATATAGCTAGTGCCCTTTATGCTTATTCATGTTTCTTTTTTATTTGCAAGGCATATGTTTGCATAACTAATGAATGAAAAATGTAAATATTAATATCTTATAGTAATCATCCTATCTCATTTTTTATAATAATTGAAGGGTTATAAGATTGTGTTATTGTTCCTTTACCATTTCTACCTTTCTTTCTGAAAGATCTAGAGTGGTTCTTGAAGATTTTATTAATGCATCCATAATACATCTAGTAAATATCTCCATTTGATACTATATTCAATGTTTCCATAATTTCTTCCCTTACTCCTTTGAGTAAGAATAGTTTTAGTGAATCTTCATCTAGTGTGCAGTTGTGGGCTCTTTTGTAACTTAGTTGAAATATTTCCTCAAAATATTCTAAGGATCCATCCACTACTTGGGTCATCCAAAATATTTCATCTCTTGTATCCCTTACTCTTTAATAGTTCTTATACTTCTTTCTAAAGGTTTTCTTCTTTTGTTTCCAACTTGTAATGTTGTTTCCTTCTAAGATCAACAATCATATTAGAGATGAGTCCTTTAGAGTAGAGGGAAAGAGATTGATATTTTTCTCATCTGAGGTATAATCACAGGTTTTTCACACCTACAAATTCAAACAAAAGGGTGTCAATATCCTATGAGATAAGGCCATGGAAGTGGGGTAGGGCACAAGGATTAATGTTTTTCATTTTGGTTTCTCCATTGGTTTCCTGTATACGAAAATAAAATACATCTTCCTTATCTTCCTCACCAACCATTGTATGCTGATATAGATATTGGCCTCCCTTTGATATATTTTCAAATTACCTTGCTCCTCTTTCTAAGAAATATTCAAGAGTTTCTTCTATAAAATGTGTTTCACAACCAGCTTCTCGATGTTCTTGATTGCTTGGACTTGTTTCTATGGTGGTGGATTTAGATGATAATTTTCCTTTTATATCCCTAGGTTGATTCATTCATCTAGAATATTTGAAAACAAAGAAAATGAAACTAAATTGTTTTCCTTTCTAGAATGTATGAATGAGAAAGAAAATGAAAATTATGTATAGAGTTAATTACCTCCATGGAAACGATGCCAAAAATATGGTGGGCCTTGGAATAATATCAATAATACTACCACTTCCTTAGCTTGGTACTTTAATTATTCACTCGGAGTTTGTACAAAATTCTGAGGTACCATGCAAAATATATGAAAAATATACTTATTTTATTTTTATGCATCTATCTATTTATTAGTATTGATGATACCCTAGGTCTTACTCTGAGAACTTGATAAGGGTAATAACTCACTTGAGAAAACCAAAATTAGTGAACAGTAAAATTGCACCTTGTTGAAGTAAAATCACACTTTGTTAAAGGGAAAACCGGTCTAATTAGTGAAAGGAAAATCACACTTTTGCTAAAGGAAAACTAATATAATTTCATAAAGGAAAATTTCACTTTTGTTGAAGGAAAACTAATCTAATTGCATAAAGAAAAATCACACTTTTATTGAAAGAAAACTAATCTAGATTTTGAAAAGAATTTCTTCTAACACCTTATGAAGTACCATATCCCGGTACCATCTCATTAACAATTAGTATCAACATGAATAAAGTGTAATGAATGTAATAAATTCTAGTCTAAATTGTGCTACAAGAACTAATTTGTTTTTATAGGAACTGTAATAATTTCTATAGGAATCCTATAGGACAACCAAGGAAGGTCTAAATAGCTTATTTAACCTTTCCTAGAACTACTAATATAATCAAATCATGTTATGATGTGAAATTAAAGTCATTGTCCTAGAAAATCATTCTTAACCAAACCCTATAAACCTGTAATAGCTTCTACATGAAGTAGAATGAAATCACAGTTATAATAAAATTTGTTATGCACAACAGAACTATACTAAAAAATGATATGCTTGGATATATAACCCTATGTAAATAACTTGAAGGCCAAACTGAAGAAAACCAACATAGAAAAGAAAGAAATACCCTATGGAAACAACTTGGATATATAACCCTTAGGCCCTCTTGAGTGGGCCCTACCCAAGCAGCACAAGGAACCTAAAAAGACTTAATAAGATGAAAAGGAAAATTTATTTATTGGTCAATAAAAAAAAATACATTTAGGGAGAAAATATTCAACTCTTCAATCCCTATAAGAAAAATAGAAAAACACAATACTCAATCTTTACCCTCGTTGTTTCTCCTCCTTCATGTATATTTATACAACTAGAAAACTCAGCCCTGCCCTTGAATCAAGGAGATATTGTGGGGATTTTATCCCCAGTGTTCCTTCCTTCAGAATCCTTGTCCTAACTTGATATATTTTGGATCCCTCAAGTCGAAGTTTGAATATAGTGGCTATTAATCTCTTGGTAGAGAATATCATGGTAGTTGGAGACACGATTCCTTGATTTTCTCTATGTGTTGAGATCTCCATCCATCTATGAGTAGTTCGACCTATGGAAGTTAGCCTACACATACACTTTTGTCATGAAGTTTAGGAAAAACATCAACATTACTCATCCTATCTCAAACTGAAAATCATTCATTAAATAAATTGTGAAACAACTATATTTGATATTAGACATGATCAAAAAGTCAGTTCTTAGGTACATAGTAGTCAAAAAAATGTCTTTGATGGGCCCTTTTGATAGTTATTATAAAGGCTCATCATTAGGTACAAAAAAATTAGTAGTGATATCCATATGAAACCATTAAACATATAAAATGATATGAACCCCATTGGGACATGGATAGAAAATGATTAAGAGAGAAAATGAGGCTCAAATTTTAGTAATTCCAGGTCTAGATAAGGGTTGGTTGGCCTACAAAGAGTCATGAAGGGTAGGCACTATAGAAAAAGTTATGATGTGTAAATGAGAAGGATAATTTTGTAGCCTGGAGGGATTGAACTAGAGGCACAATGAAAACAAAAGTGATGGTTAATAATGCAATATGGAATTTCAAGAAAGAACCTATCCCTATATGCTATTTCAGAATGCATACACCATGGTTTAGTGGATGTCACTATAGAAAATTCCAAAAAACGTGTCACGTAATTCTAAAAAACATCTAGAGACACTAGATCCTAGGTTAAATTACGTAGTGGAATCGCATAAAAAAAATATTACATGAATTAGAATTAATGAAAGGAATAAAAATTATAACCTCTCGAAACTTCCTATGCATATTGCGAGAGATTCCAGTGATGAAATTACATTCTATTGGGACTAGGTAAGAATGAGACCATGGGTTCTATTTTATAATTTTATAATTTTTTTATTTAATTTTTGGATATGATGTATTGTCTATGTATTTTATAAACATAATGGTTCAAATCTTACTTATTACTTCAAACAGTGTGATTATAAATTCATGTGTTTATGTAAATCATGCTTTTGTTAATGCTTAGTTTAATGTGACAAATGTTGTTGGAATACTGAGAGGGGGGGCTGAATCAGTATTAGCACTTTTACCACTTTTAACCAAAATATGTAATCAATAATTTCATCAGTAGTATATCATCAATATATCATGAGTTTTATAAAACAATAGATCATAATAAACATCCACATAGACACAATACACCAAGATTTGCGTGGGAACCCAAATGGGAGAAAACTACAAAATGCTTTTCTTATATATAAAAAGAATACATTCATTGGAAGCACAAACTTCCTAATTCTCCAGATACAACTGGAAGGAGGCTATGACCCCCTATTTATGAGCTCCAACCTAAAGGAAACTACAACTCTCTAATTTTTTTGGCTCCAACCAAAAGGAGGCTACAAACCCCTAATTCTCAGGCTCCAATATGAGGGAAGCTCCAACTCCCTTTGTTCTCTGGAACCAACTAGAGGGAGGATACAACCCCCTTTCCTTTCCCCATCCCGCCACCCTGAAATATAAGTGTAGACCGACTGTCAATACCAAAATCACTGCCACTGTCACTGTCACTATCACTGTCACTGTAATTGTCATTGTCACTGTCATTGTCACCGCCACTTCCTCTATCACATCAACCTATAACTTGTCATTGTACCATCAACCTATAATTGTCCTTGTACCATCAAAATGTCATTGTATGATTAAAAAAACCTATACCATACCATCCATCAACTATGTACCAACAAATGTAGTATAACATGCATCAATCATGTACCAAAAGATATTCTAATCATAACATCAATCATGTATCCAATCATGTACCATGTACTAGAGAATCAATCACATATAAAACCAGTACCATATACCATAACATCAATCATGTATAGACATGTACCATATCATCAATGAAGTGCCTCAAAGAACCAAAGCATGTGCCTCATGCATATTCCACCATACATCAAGTGTATACCTTAACCATACATCCACATGTCAAAGATGAACCATAACAACCATGTCATAACCAAATACAACAATATACCTCTATCAACCATGTATCCAATATGTACCTCAAGCATGTATCATACCATAACCAAGTATAATTTTCACAACAAGCACACAAGCATACCAATACCTTTGTTGCTTACCTGATACACAATAGTGTTGACCTGTAATCTCTCCTATGACCTTAGGGACCTAGTACTACCATTACCCCCAAATGTGTCTTGTCCTCGCAGAACTAAGACATGGTGTCGCGTGGGGCCTCGCGTGACCCATGGGGATTCCTCGCCTGACCCATGGGGATGCCTCACGGGACACTAGTATTCTGACCCACGGGGGTCAATTAAACTAGGTTTTCCTCAAATAATTTCCCTCTTCACTATAACCCCAAAAATCATGCACTCCTCACTTGTTGCTACCTCAGATTTCACCGTCGCTAACTTTCCAAATACAAGATATTCAATAGAAAAAGTGAGTGATTTTACTTATGAGAGACTCCTTGAGGTGCATGTATATGTTTTACAAATAACCTCTCTCATTAAACTTAGGGGCTTCTATACGTTTTTGTTACAACCACTTTACCATTTCATTAATTGACTTGTAACTAACTAGGGGATTATTGACCATTCTTTGGGGAATATAACTTAATGAGGCCATAACTCCTCAACCATGAGGAACCACATGGAATACCACCTATCACTATAAATAGCATGACGAGGACTATGCATCCATGAGTGAGTTACCTAAATTTACACCATCATTCATGACATTTTTCCTTGACCAACTACAGGTTTCATAGCCATAACTTTGGGGCTATCGTACTTCTTCAAGGGTTGACATCAATGAAAACCAATATTTCAACAAGTGCCAAGATGGCTAGAGAACTAATGTATGTAACCTCCTGGTCTCAACATCGGTGTGCCTATGATGAGGGCCAAGTGGATCTGATTAGCATATGAAAATAAAGAACCAAACATGATAGGAATTGAACTGAATCAACCCACAACATAAAATAAAAATCACTCACATCACACACCTACGTACAAGGCACTATCAATATTGACATTTTATGCTAAGTAATACCCACGACTAAGTTCATGCCAAGGATCCCTATTGCTATCAATGAACTCATGGGAATTTTTTAGCATCATATGGAAAACCATGTCTAGGCCATGCCACATATAATCGAATTTCGACATTCCTAAATATTCATGATTCTAGTAGAAAACTAGAAACACATCATTGTCACAAAATACATGAGGAAAAACATAGTCAACAGTCTCATGAGATATTGCACCTAATTGATGATGTCCATCAAGACATGGAAAAGGTAGAAGACACTCATCTTCGATATGGTTTGAAGTGAAGAATTCGGTGAAAATTTATGAAAGAGGAATTTGAGACTTAGATTGGTCAAGACTTAACACTTTAGTGGATGACTTAAGAAGTTACCCCTATCCTGAATCAATATTTTTTTTTTAAACCACCAACTATTACATTTTGTGGAAAAATGATATTTGGCAATGCACATATTCCCATAATTTATCAACCATAGACATAAACTCTAGGATGGCCTTATACTAAGGAATATTAATATCCAGGAAATCATGAGAACTATGAGAATTTATAGCCCAAATGGGTAAGGTTTACTGATCATATTCTATATTAGGATGTATTTTCTAACTAGTGTCAACAGATGCCAAGTGGATTACCTGACAGGAAATCTCGACTAAAATAAGTGGCATGATAGCTCCAAATGATTCAACTTTAGAATTATTAAGAACCATCCAAGCATATAAGGACCCTTTTGATTCAATGGTGGTCGAAGATATGATACAAATAGGATCCAGGACCCTTATGATTCAACGGTGGTCGAAGAGATCATACAAATAGGAGCCATATTGGGTGTCGTGAGTGGAAGTGGTAGGGTAATTGTACTTATCAGTGATGAATCCTTGAACATCCCCACACCAACATTATCATAAGTGACGGGCCTCAATTTTGGAATTATGTTTGTACATTTTTTACTATCCTTCACACCCTCTTGGCCTACCGTTTCCAACACTTTTCATCATTTTTGTGCTTTAAATTACTTTTGGAAAAATGTATTCATTATATTATATTTTGTCACTTTTTGTTGACTACTAGGTAATAATTAAAGTCATTTATATACTTAACATGAATTGGAAGTTATTACAATTATCTTATAGCACATGCTAGATAGAAGTTCCACAACAAAACTATGACTAAGCTACGGGAAGGCTACATAAGTTCTACAGCCAACTGCAGGAACCCTACAACACATTCGTATCCCAAATTTAGTCGGACTTGAAGAAAGGGTTGTTGTCAACAAACACAAACCAAGGGGGACACGACTCCAACTGCTTAAAAAGGAGATCAAAGAAACATGGTTAATGATGAAAGACCATGACATACACTCAAAGACTATGCTGAATATTGTTAAGGTGAGATATGGGTTCCAAAGTATAAACATTTTTCCTAAACCTGTACATTTAGATATCTATCCCATGTGCATTCTTATGTATGGCCAAGTCATAGGTTAACTGATTCAAATAAGGTTGAACCTAGTTTGGAAAAAAGTGAATGGTTCTTGTTATAGGTCGCTTTTGTAATCGTTAGGTAGCTTAGTTTAGTTAAGGAAAGGAGAGGCCATTATATAAAGAGAAAGCCACCATAGCTAAAAACAATGAAAAATTGTTATTGCAACATTATCTCTGTAATTTTATCTTGATCTGAATTGGATCATTATACTATTTGTCATCTATATCAATGCTTTCAAATTGGAAACAATTGGAGCAATTAGATTGCAAGGCCATTTTAGTGGCAGGTCACATTTTGGAAAATTGGGGTCTGAAGCCTTCTGGGATCATTTTGAGGTATCAAATGGCATTTTTGGGGGGTTTAAAATTTCCCAATGTAGCTAGGACCTCAAGATGTTATTCTACACATCGAGAGGTCCAAATGGTGAAAAACGTGCATCGATTGAAGTTCATATGCAAAAGTTATTCCTCTCGCAATTTGACCCACTATGTTGACCACCATGGTACAAGAGGATTCCACGTCATCCCTCGTTACTCACACATATGGGGCTAGAAACATATGTAATTTCAATAATATTATAGAAGGTCCAAAATCCTATCAAAATTTAGGGTTGAGGAAGTCAAAAAACTACCCCTAGATGGCTATTGGGTAATGTTAAATACCACGCCACTAGGAGGAGAAGGGGTTCCATTCTATGTTATTGTATTTTGTTCCATAACAAAGTAGAACAACTAAAAGTGGGAAATTAGAGAACATAATAGAGGGGGTTAATTTTATGTAGTATCCTAACAAGCCATAGGTCTCAGGTAACTCCATATAGAATGCCTTATCATTTGTACTTGCATTATTTCCATACCAAACAAAAGAGAGTAGGGAAGCCTCACCTTCTAGCTAGGTTTTCTCCTGTAAGCGTTTCCCATAGAAAATATTTGTGTTATTTTTTGGATGGTGTGTGATTGTATTTTACTGTTCTCTATTTTCTGCATTCTATAAATTTCATGCATAAGAAAAAAATAAATGACCAAATATTCTAGAATCTTAAGGAATTTAACTTTCATAGTGTAGATTTCAGTTTTATTTATCAGATATGTTGTGACAAAATGTTCGAGTGGAACATCCACAATAGTTTACAGATCATATCTTCAATTAATAAAAAGACTTCTTGGGTTTTCTTCTAATGTTTTTTATGTGAATGTGGACTTAATTTCATAGCCTCTATAGTTTTATTTTAGTGCCTTGTCCAAAGAGGCAGACCCCCCTACTAGGACAGGTACTATTGTAACAATTATTAGATTTCGTAGATTAGTTCACAATTTATTTGAGATCATGGTTAGTACATTATATCTATAATTTATAGTCATTATAATTATCTATTGGTGTCTGGTTGAGTTTTTAATCTGTATAAGAAATATCTCACTCAACATTTCATATTCAACAGACCTTAGTAATAATTTGTTTTGTTGGATAAAACAAGTGATTGGTCTTCTTATAGCATGCTTGCTTTGTAAGGTTAATGTGACTCTTTCATATCTTGTAAGGTGTGCCATTTTTCATAGTAAGGTTTATTGATTCTCAGAAATTGTGTACACTCTATGTGATCATAGATAGAAAGCACAAATCCATTTAATTAACTTAACATGATTATAATTAGAGTATCAATATTTGATCATTTGGAAATGTTGTATCATTTATTTTCTTGCAAGAATGATTTATTTATGTTAGAATGATTTCCTTTCCTACAATTATGATATTATATTTAGAGCGAGTGATTTCAATTTATGCAAGTGGAGTGATTTCAATTTCTGCAAGTGTGACGGATTTCAATTCTTGCAATTGTGAATGATTTCAAATTCCTACAAGTGTGATTTTAGTTGTTCTATGAGTGATTTCAATTCCTATAATTGTTTATTTCCATCAATATGTGATTCCTAGGAACTTCCTCTTAGTGCCATTTCCACTTTTGAATGCATTTATGCTCTCTTCATAATTGTCATAACTACAACTACAAAACTATATCATTGTAAAAAAAATTGTAACGTGCATATATAGTGCATGATATTTTTCAAGTTCTATACAAATCTTGGATTCATAATTAAATGCACAGATCTTCTCTTTACCTCTCTAATTAGTTAGAAATACAATTAGAAGGCCCCTCATTTTTGGCATCATTGATAGAGAACTATCAAAGGCATAGTAACATTATTGCATTGGTTTTGTAGGAAAAATATATCAGGTCATAAAAAAAATGGGGTAAAGAGCTCATAAGACTCAGTAAGATGCAATTTGTTACACATATAAATATGTTGTAACCCTCTTTCCTTACTAGATATGAATGTATATTCTCTTTTGATTGAGTATTTTCATAGACTATAATGTTGTTGTTTTCATGAGAAGAACTAGAGATCCTCAAGGTAGATTCAATACCTCTATTAAAAATAACCAGGATACGAACTATGTAGGGAAATCATCCAAAGGAGATGGTTTATCGAACATCAACTATCAAGCTCCTATAGAAATATCTTCACCCAAAAAGGAAAACTATGACATGAGTTGCAGAATCCAATCAGTCAGTTGGCTTGGTAGTAGAAGCCTCTTTTTCATTAGAGGAAACACTTTTTTTTCCAATGAAATTTTAGCCAATATAGAGGGACCTTTCAGTGGGCATTTTGATATAAATCACAATCTAGACATTGTTCAATATCTGGTAGAATTACCCTCTTCCGAAGAATTGACTAACCAAATATTTTC
This sequence comes from Picea engelmannii, assembly GCA_009831015.1. Classification (NCBI taxonomy): domain Eukaryota; kingdom Viridiplantae; phylum Streptophyta; class Pinopsida; order Pinales; family Pinaceae; genus Picea; species Picea engelmannii. The sequence continues at coordinate 267,292 of ML782284.1, forward strand.
ACACAAAATGGCAGAAGGAGAGGGAAGCATTGTCAAGGAAGAAATACATACATTTGAATTCTCGATTAGAAATTTTGGGGGAGTAAAAAAAATGAAGAATAGTTTCCCTTCATCCCTACCAAACTTCAATGGAATGGAAAACGAAGACCCATATAGATTCGTCTTCATATTTGATGTCCTTTGTAGGAGCTATGACTATGTTTCTTGATGATGGAGAATCGTCGTCGTCAATTAATGCGACAGGTGGAGGATGACTCAGCATCCAGTGCAATGCACTAAACTGGTTTGGATTCCAAGGAGGGCATGTCACTTTAATTTTTGAAAAGCATTGTAATTAAAGATACCATAAGATCTTGATGCTTGAGCCATCGTATGTGCTCCATGGGATTGTATTTTCCGTTAATGTTTGTAGGATGTACACCTTTTGAGTGCCTACTCATATCTAGATTGTAATATCTCATTTATTGTAATAAGCCTTAGTGGTAGGATGCTTTAATTATGATATGAAAGAACTAGGATGGTCTGGACGGAAGGCTCAATAATCCCCTCATGCATAAATAAATGTAATATATGCCCAAATGAATTTGTTTTCATTGTTGTTGTTGAAAGGTTGTTGTTAGTTGTTTTTTTTGTTGTATTGAGAAAAGAATTTGAGAGATACAGAGAATTGTTGAACTCCTTGTAAATATTTGTTGAAGGAATATAGAAGAAGAGAGAATTGCCTTCATATTTCTGAGCTTGCTTGTCTCTGAGTAATTGGGTAAATGTTGTGCTATTAGTATTTGTGTTTTATGTGTGTGTATGCATATAAATGACTTGTTGAATGAATCCTTAATGCTTATTTAAGTTTCAATTGTTTCTCTTTTGAAATCTCAGTGCAAGGAGTGCACAGTGCCCATGCAAGGAGTGCAAAGGATGAATTGTTACAACTTCATAAGCTCAAGAGAGATTGCATAAGTTTATGTAGATAAAGTGCAAGGAGTGTGCCTATACTCATAGGAGTATAAAATCTCAAGAGATGAGACTAGTGCAAAGCATGCACAAAGTCAAATTTTTTTTAATGTGTTGAAGAAGCTCAGAGGAGAGGTAGTGCAAGGTGTGCACAAGAGACTTATTTAAGTCCCAAGACAAGGAGGGAAGTGAAAAGTGTGTGCCAAGGGTTGATTCCTTCAATAGAAAAGATCAAGAGGGAAGTGCAAGGTGTGTGCCCGAGTCTAAGTTCTTCACGCGAAAAGCTTAAGGAAGAGAAAAGTTTCTTTTTTTTGAGGTGGATGAACGAGATCTATTTCGGAGAAGATAAACTCCCTCAGATTCATTGGATCCAGGAAAGAAGCATGGGATATAATCCTTGAGTCCTTTCTACTTTGCTGATCCTGCAGTTTTTAAGTGTTTATTACAATAGAGGTAAAATCCTCGAAGGCCCAAAGCCTCGGAGTGAATCTACATCATAGATCATAGGGAGAAGCACGAGACATCGAATCACTGAGTGGTTCAGCGATTCGAGACTCCAAGAAAATTTGATTGTTGTTTGAACAAATTGAAAATTCCCCTAAGTCCTGAAGGTCGAAGTAAATCTAGGTCGTTCATTATCTGGGACACATGGACCGTGGATCCCTAGCCTTTGCCACTTCGATATTCAGTAGCCTAGTGGTGAATAGGAGCTAAAACTCTTGAAGCCTAAAGTTTCGAATTTCCAGTCTAGGAATTCTCCAATTCGACGTTTGTAATATTTGGAAGGTGTTGCGGTTATAACCTCCGAAGCCCAAAGCTTAAGAGCGTCAAAGTTTCCACTTTCAAAATATTAAACCCTAGGTTTTGGCCCGAGATCACGTGAAGACTCCACTAGAGTAGAAATACCCCTGTGAACCCAAATTGTTGTGCAGGGAAAGGAGAGAAGGACATGTGGAAATATCTCTAAGGGTTATGTGGGGACCTGAGAGCCAATTCAACTCCTGTGTAAACTGATCCTAGACTGGGAGGTCATGCGAGCCCCTATAGGAGGGGAGGGGTTTTGCATCAAGTGGTATCAGACCACATAAAATATTTTTTCTGATACCATCAAGTGGTATCAGAGCAGGAATAAGCTCTGTGAAAAGGAAAATTTAGAAACCATGCCAACAAGGAGATGCATAGAGGGACTTGTGGTCAATGAAACCATGGAGGAAGAAATGAGACAACTTTGTGAGAGGTTGGACACCATGGAAACATCACAAAGGTGATCACCAGAGACTAGTGATGTCAGTGAAATTGAAAGTGAAGAAGTAGAAGCAGAACAAGCATTTGTAGGAGAACAAGCAACAAATGAGCGATTGTTGAGAGCTATTGTCAAGTTGGGAACCACAGAAAAAATGGAAGTCCCAATGTATGAAGGTAATTTGAATGTAGAAGAATTTCTTGACTAGATAAGTGCTTTAGACAAGTATTTTGACTATGAGGAGATTGATGATTAGAACAAGGTAAATCATACAGTGACCATATTGAAGGGACATGCAACTTTATGGTGGGATGAGTTGCAAGATGACAGAAGGAGGAAAGGTAAGTCCAAGATTAATAATTGGTATAGAATGGTAGTTAATCTTAAGGATAAATTCATACCCAAGGATTATCAGCTGAATCTATTCATAAATTTGTAGAATCTGAGACAGAAAGGTTTTTCGATGAAAGAGTATACTGAAGAGTTTTATAAGATGAATATAATGGCAGAACACAAGGAGAATAATGAAGAGAAATTTTATAGGTATATAAATGGATTGAGGTATGAAATCCAGGATGATATTAGTATGATTACGATGAGGATGGTAGAATATTCCTATAAGGTATCCCTAAAGGAAGAAGAAAAAACTGACAAGGAATCAGAGTCAGAGGAACAGGGGAAAGAGTCCTAACAGAGGAAGAGTAACCACCAGAGAAATGTTCCAAAAATTCAAGGGAGAAGCTGGAGGATTTAGCAGTCATATAGAGAGAGGAGCAAGTTCTAGAGGAGGATACTCTAGAGGAAGAAATCATTTTCCAAGAGGTAGGGGAAGAGGCATAGGAGGAGAAGTGAAGTGTTATGCTTGTGGGAAAACATGGCACATGTCTTGGAATGTCTTGAAAGGAAGAATGCAAGAGTAAAAGAAGCTCACATTTCTGAGGTGCAAAAGAGGAATGTGGAGATAGAGATGAAAGAAGAGGCATACGAAGAAGGAATATCCCTCATGATGAGGAAATATCGCGTAAATCCAGAAAAATAGGTACGAGAACTAGTTCATAAAAACAGTTTGTTCAAAAATTCTTGCAAAACCAAAGACAAAGTATGCAAGGTGATCATAGACAATGGAAGTATTGGAAACTTGCTATCCATGAAGATGGTGGAAAAGTTAAATTTGGAGATGAAAGTGTTGAAGGAAAATATCCCTACGGATAGGTAGATCTCCTCAAAGAGCTAGACTCTTAACTCTAAGACAGAAAGTGCTTATCATGGTCACTGACTTCCTTTTAGATCTACACAAACTAATGCATGAGGAGGAAGGGAAAAATATGTACCTTCTACCGGTGTTTGTCCCTGCATGGTCCAAGTTGAGCTACGATCTTGAGCTCCTTAGTAGACCCTGTAGACAAAAAAAAGCACAACCACTTCCTACTCTATCGAGATTAGCTTGAAAGAGATCTATCTACTTAAAGACAAATCCATGTGATATCCAACATGAATTAGAAAGAAACAATCCAAGCAAATCATATTAATGAGGACAAAACATTACTTATAGCCATGGATGGTTTGCAACAGTTTTGTCAAGTCCTCCTTGTCTAACCCTTGCTCAAAATATCCACGATCAGAATGACGATAGCTTCACCAATTGTTCCCTATGAGATCATAGGTCTCTTGCTTCCAAATCATCTTTGTTCCAACACCACTTATGAGATCATAAGTTTGGTGTAATTCTCCATTTCCATCTCCTTTCACCATAAGAAAGCCTGCTTATATAGCCCTGGAGAGGCTCAACCACTTGAGATATCCTTGGGGTAAGTTGAGGATTTTCCTCCTTTAGTTAAGGATCTACCCTAAGATCATGGCTTGACTAGGGATTCAAATCCAACTGCCTTTAGGGATTGAAGGGATCCTCTCCCCATTCATATCAACAAATCAACTGCTACCCAGAATAGACAACGCTCCCTCAAAAGGGGAATCAGGGCACTATAACGCTACCCAGTAGGATTTAGGGGGGCGTTGGCACCCTTAAACCCATCAACGCTCCCACAAAGGGGGTGTCAGAGTGCTATAGCATTCCCAGACAGTGTAAGGGGAGTGTCAGCACTCCCAGGAGAGGTATAGGGGAGTGCTCTCCTCCAAAAACCTAGTTTTGTGGTTCTTTTAGATGGCAAAAGGTTCATAAGCTCAGTTAACCATTCCCCCTCTTCCAAATCAAGTGTTTGACATGTGTCAAGTGTCCTCCTTGCGTCGTTATATGCACAACATAGGGATCATGGAAGTATGCTTCTCTTGACACTTGCGACACTTTTGAGAAAAATGCGACACTTGCAACACTTGTAATGACGACGCTTGTGACACTATTGAAGTGAGTAGTTTTGACGTGTAACATAAATCACATCCAATTATGTACATGGTGTCATGGTTGCAGAAAGGACATCAAGTCAAGGTAAGTCAACAGTGTAAAGTTGAGTTTAAGATAGGTAGTTACAAAGATGAAGTTTTATGTGATATCATACCTATGGATGTTTTTCATGTTCTGTTGGGGAGACCGTGGAAATATGATAGGAATGTCATACATGATGGGAAGAAGAATAGTTATGCCCTTGAGAAAAATGGGTGTAAGGATATGTTGTTTCCAATAAAATATAAAGGAGTTAAAGAGGAGGCTAGTCCTAGTATACTTCTCATGAGTGGGAAGGATCTCTTGAAAGAAATCAAGAAAGACCAGGAAATGCAGTTTGTTTTTATAGGTAAGCTGAGATTCATCCTTACAAGAAATTCTATGAATGATTTGCATGTGAAAGTTCAGGAGTTATTGGATGAATTTGTTGACATTGTGGTGGATGAGCCACCCCATGCTGTACCGCCCATCAGGAGTATCAGTCACCATATTGAACTTATTTTGGGAGAAAGTTTTTCAAACAAAGAAGCATAAAAATTGACCCCTCAAGATAATGAAGAGGTTAAGGAGCAAGTCCAAGATTTGTTGGATAAAGGTTTGATCAAAGAGAGCTTAAGCCTGCGTGCAATACCAACTGTGTTGAGTCCAAAGAAAGATGGAGGTTGGAGACTATGCATAGATTCTAGAGCCATCAATAAGATAACCATCATGTATAGATTTACTTTAAATGGAATGGGTGATTTCATGGATTGTTTGAGTGGATCTAGTTATTTTTCCAAGATAGACTTGAAAAAGTGGTTATCATCAGATAAGAATGAGAGAGGGAGATGAACGGAAAAAAAAATCAAGCAAAATGAAGGATTGTATGAGTGACTTGTTATGTCGTTTGGCTTAACGAATGAACCAAGTACGTTCATGAGGTTAATTAATGAAGTTCTCAAAGATTTTATGTGGAAACTTTTTATTGTTTAAAGTTGTTGGTGAATTTGAAAAAGTGTTCTTTTATGAAGACAAAACTTGTGTATTTGGGATTTGTAATCTCTTGAAATGAATTAAAGATGGATCCAGAAAAGGTGAGGGCTATAAGAGAGTGGCCTTATCCGAGAAGTGTGTTTGAGGTAAGAAGTTTTCATGGGTTAGCGAGCTTTTGTAGAATGTTCATTAGGAATTTCAGCAGTATTTGTGAACCAATGCTAGACACTATAAAGAAGGAGTGTGGTTTTTTTGACTGGAAAAAAAAAGTCCAGAAAGGATTTAGAGTGTTGAAATAAAATATAAAAGAACAACCTATTTTAGTTTTGATATAATTTAAGAATACTTTACAGGTCAAATGTGATGCAAGTGGAGTGGTCATTGGCGTAGTCTCAAGTCAAGATGATAAGCATGTTGCTTATTTTAGTGATAAGTTTAATGATGCTAAGAAGAAGTATTCAACATATGACAAGGAATTTTATGCTATAATTCAAGCTTTTAAAAAGTGGAGAAATTACCTCATGCCAAAGGAGTTTATTTTGTATACTGACAATCATGCTTTGCAGTTCATAATGAGACAAGAGAAATTGAACCAGAGACATGCCAAATCGGTAGAATTCATGCATAATTTTACATTTTTCATCAATCATATTAATGTGAGTGCTAACAAAGTTGCAGATGCTTTGAGTAGGAGATGTTTTATCCTGCAAAAATTCCAAGTGGAAACTTTTGGATTTGAACACCTCAAGGAGATGTACCAGGAAGACCTGGACTTCAAAGAATATTATGAAGCATGTGAAAATCCTTTGCTTAGGGATAGACATCAATGGATGGAGTATATTATCCAAGAAGGACTTTTATTCAAATGAATCTGATTATGTATCCTAGGATGCTCAATGAGGGACAATTTGTTGAAGGAAACACATAATGGAGGATTGGTTGGACACTTCGGCCATGATAAAACATATGTGCAATTGAGTTATTCATACTATTGGCTAGGTATGAGGTCTAATGTAAAATATTTTGTGGACAGATGAAAAAATTTCCAGTATGTTAAATGAAAGCAATATAACACAATATTGTACCAACCATTTCCTATTCCAGACAAGTTGTGGGATGTTGTAAGTATGGATTTTGTTCTGGGATTGCCAAGAAACTAGAGGGTAAATGATTCAATATTTGTGGTGGTTGACAGATTTTCAAAGATGGTACATTTTATACCATGTCACAAAACCAGTGATGCTACCCACATAACGATTTTTTTTTTCAAGGATATTTTGATATTGCATGGGTTTCCTAGGAGTATAGTCTCAGACAGAGATACCAAATTCGTGGGACACTTTTGGAGGACTTTATGGAAAAGGTTGGGAAAAAATTTGTCTTTTAGTTCAGTCTATCACCCTCAGAAAGATGGACAGACTGAGGTAGTGAATCGAAGCTTAGGGAATCTCCTACGGAGTTTGGTAACTAAACATAACACTCAGTGGGATCAATTTTTTCCTCAAGCGGAGTTTGCATATAACGACTCACCAAACAAAAGTACTGGTAATATCCCATGCCAAATAGTATATGGAATTCATCTAAGAAGAATTTTAGAATTGAGAGATTTGGGACAGACCAAATTTTGGAGTGCAGGAGTAGATTATTCTTCTACAGAGATGAAAAGGTTGCATGATCAAATCAAAAGAAATCTATTGGATCACAGCTAGAGATACGATAACAAAGTAGACCAAAGAAGAAAAGAGGTGAATTTTGAAATCAGAGATCAAGTCTTGGCACACCCGAGGAAAGAAATATTTCCAAGAGGGAAATATAATAAGTTGAAGATGAAAAATATAGGCTCTAGTAAAATCCTCAAAAAACATTCTACAAATGCTTAAGAGATTGAACTGCCAAAGGACATTGTAATTTCACCAATATTTAATGTGGTAGATTTATACCCTTACAAAATGGCTGACATAGAATGGAAAATTGATTAATGGGAGGTTTAGTGGAAGCGACATATGCCCATAGCAAAGAAGTCATAGATAGAAAAGATTTTGGATTAGATAATTGCTAAGAAAACTAGGAGGAAACTTTATTATGAATATCTGGTTAAGTGGGAGAATCATATAGCATAAGATGCCAGTTGGATAACTGAAATTTATATCTAGAAGCATGGAAAGACAGTGGAGGATCTCATGAACAGGAGTCCATTAATTCTTTTGTCCAGAGGATTATGATGTAGGATCATCACCGTCGTCAATTAATGAGGCAGTGGAGGACGAATCAGCATCCGGCGCATCGCACTAAACTGGTTTGGATTCCAAGGAGGGTGCGTCACTTTAATTTTTGAAAAGCATTGTAATTAAATATATCATAATATCTTGAATCTTGAGCCATCATATGTTCTCCAAGGGTTTGTATTTTCCTTTAATGTTTGTAGGATGTACACCTTTTGAGCGCCGACTCATATATAGATTGTAATATCTCATTTATTGTAATAAGATTTAGTGGTAGGATGCTTTAATTATTATATGAAAGCACTAGGATGGTATGGAGGGAAGGATCGAGTAGCCCCCTCATGCATAAATCAATGAAATCTATACCTAAATGAGGTTGTTTTCATTTTTGTCATTGGGAGATTTTTGTTAGTTGTTGTTGTTGTATTGAGAAAAGAAATTGAGAGCTACAGAGAGATATTGAAATCCTTGTAAATATTTGTTGAAGGAATATAGAAGAAGAGATAATTGCCTTCATATTTCTAAGCTTGCTTGTCTCTAAGTAATTGGGTAAATGGTGTGTTAATAGTCTTTGTGTTTTATGTATGTGTATGCATCTAAATGACTTGTTGAATGAATCCTTAATGTTTATTTAAGTTTCAATTGTTTCTCTTCTGAAATCTCGGTGCAAGGAGTGCACAGTTCCCATGCAAGGAGTGCGGAGACCAAACTATTACAGGTTCACAAGCTCATGAGAGATTGCATAAGTTTACGCAGAGAAAGCGCAAAGAGTGTGCCTATACTCGTAGGAGTATAAAATATCAAGAGAGGAGACTGGTGCAAAGTGTGCACAAAGTCAACACTTTGTTAAAGTGTTGAAGAAGCTCAGAGGAGAGGTAGAGTAAGGTTTGCACAGGAGACTTCTTTAATTCCCAAGCCAAGGAGGAAATCAAAAAGTGTGTGTCAAGGCTCGAGTCGCTCAAGGTAAAATATCAAGAGGGAAGCACAAGGTGTGTGCATGAGTCTAAGTTCTTCAAGTGAAAATATTAAGGAAGAGAAAAGTCTCTTTGTTTTGAGGTGGAAGGACGAGACCTATTCGGGAGAATATAAACTCCCTCACAGTCATTGGATCCAAGAAGGAAGCACATACGATAATCCTTAAGTCCTTCAGACTTCACTATTCCTGCAGTTTTTAAGTGTTTATTTCAAATGAGGAAAAATCCTTGAAGCTTCAGAGTGAATCTACATTGTAGATCACAGGGAGAAGTGTGAGTTGTCGGATCCCCGAGTGGTTTGGTGATTCAGCACTCCGGGAAAAGTTGATTTTTGTTTGCGCAAAGTGAAAATTTCCTAAAATCCCGAAGGCCAGAGTAAATCTAGGTCGTTCATTATCGGGGACACATGGATCCCTACCCTTCGCCACTTCGGCATTCAAGATCCTAGTGGTGAATAGGAGCTAAAACTCCCAAAGCCCGAAGTTCTGAAGAGCCAATCTAGGAATTCTCCAATTCGATGTTCAGAAGATTTGGAAGGTGTTTCATTTATAACCTCTGAAGCCCAAATATCTAGAGCATCGAAGTTGCCACTTTCAAAATCTTAAGCCCCATATTTTGGATGAAGTTTCATGAAGACTCTGCTGGAGTATAAAGACCCTCGCAAACTGAAATTTTTGTGCAGGGAAAGGAGAGAAGGACCTATGAAAACAACTCTAAGGGTTCTCTAGGGACTCGAGAGCCAATCTGGCTCCTGCGTGAACCGATCCTAGACTGAGAGGTCACGCGAGCCCCCATAGGAGGGGAGGGGGTTTGCATCATTTCTAATGCACATAAATTAAATTTGTTCTCAACCTCATTGAAAAATGCATCACTCCAATGGTTTATGGGACTTTGTGGAAATAACATTAGTACATGGGAAGAAATGAAAAAGGAATTTTTAGACAAATACCAATATTATTGTAAGAATAGGGATTGTAAAGATGAAAGTTTCATATTTTCTTGGAAGGAAGATGAAATCCTAGAAAACTATGTGCATCAATTCAAGTATACTCCAAAAAATAAAGGCAAAGCTAGCTATATGAAGAAACCTAGAGAATTATGTTGTTAAAAGGAATCCGTAACATACCTAGCCACCCACAGGCCATGAATGTTACCTCAAAATGCACTTCTTTAACTAATCTCAAATTTTGGTAATAATTAATTCAAAATGAAGCATGAAATAATGCAATAACCATGCATGAAAATAATCAATATTCATGCTACAACATAAAATAAATAAGCAGTGTTCCATGCACATCAATAACCAGCAAGCAGGCACATTATAAATACATCTCTCATAGATAATAATAATAATACATAGATGAATATAAACATACAAAAAACACATAGAGAACTTATCTTTAATTAAACCATCACCAACTGGTTGCAGACCAAGGACGTTCTTCCCAACCATAGAAATTGTTGTTCCAATTATCAACAATATGTCACCTCTAAACCAAGGCTATTAATCCACGAGGATGGGCCCTAGGAAAAATCTAAAACACACAACAGTTGGATAATTATCTCTAAGGTTTTTTCCAACCACACAAAAATCCTAATGTTCAACTCTCTTTCCTCTTCAACCTGCACAACCCGAAGAAATGAACCCCTTTCTCTTCCATGTAGTCCCTCAGGTTGTTCCATTAATCTCCAGGGATATAGTGCAACTGGTCAAGAAATATCCATTCTAGAAACTCCAAGTATTCTCAGTTGCAAACAATTCAATCATAACTACCATCAATATCATGCCCATAGGAATCCATTTCCACTTGGAATGATCAATGATTTATTACAGCCATCTTGCAATGGATCTCCTACTCCTGCCATTTGTTTCCATCCTCATCCCAATAGCACATGAATTACAAAGAGTGAATGAGAAATAATCCCAAGTAAATTATTAACCAAGAACAAAGGACAACCCCCAAACATCCCAAAGATAGGGTTAATATAATTACATGAAATCAAGAACCCCATGGCCTCCCCAAGAATCTCATGTAACCACTTTTCTCCATAAAATCAATTAAGGGTAAATAAAATATAATAAAATACTTAGCCCCTTAACCCCCCTCTCTCATGGAAGCATATACCCCTATATCTTTTTTCCTTGTTTGTCTTGCAACCAACGATCTTGTAATGACCCCCATCGTTACGACTACAGGCGACGCAAAGAAAGTGCAATTTTTTTTTTTTTTTGCATCAATAACCAAATCAAATTAATAATCAATAAAATTTAAGATGAAGACAGTGTTAAGTTGTGTTTGATCATTTGTCGACTTAAATATTAAATGAAAGATATCTTCATTTCAATAGTTTTAGATATATATTAAATGGAAGAGTACAATTTATATTCACAACTCATATAATCCATTTCAATTCTCTAATAAAATATATATAACAAATAATCATTATAATATATAATCCTTAATCATTTACATAAAACATAAAAATAATCCTTATAATCTATCAATCAAATAAGGGATTTTCCCCTTATTGCTTGGGGTTTTATGATGAACTTAAACTACTCTATAATGTTAGAAAAGACAATAAGCTTTAGCTTAATTTCAATGTACTTAACTTTTCAAATTCACAAAAAGTATATGTAAACCTATGAATTATATTTGTTAAGATAATGGACATCAACTAATAAAAGTCAACATGGTGGAAAGTTGATATGAGAAAATAAAATTGGAAATTCATCAAGATTGCAATGAGGTACGAAATTCAATGCTCTTAAATTTATTTTTTTTAAACAAATAAATATTCAAATTGAACTTTAACCACCATCCTAAACACATGGTAATAGTTATATTGGGAGATATTTAATTATTTAATATTTAAATTAAGGATAGAACTAGTCGATCTAACCCACTAATCCTTATAAATCACTTGTCTAAATAATTAAAGGTTGTTTTTTTTTTCTTTTTTTTTTCCTTATAAAATAATTATCGTTCCTACAATAACTCTAGACACAAATGAAAAATTTATCTTGCAATAAATCTGGACGCAAATGAAAAAACTATAAAATAATTATTGCTCCTGCAATTTATATCCAGAAAATTCAAACAACATTATTATAAAAGAATAACTATGAAAACCAACACACCTTTATTCCAATATTTCTTTCTATAACATATTTAGAGAGGATATGAGATGTTAAGCTAGATGTTAGTTCTTCTTCTTATTATAATGGTATCTCTTTATAGGGTTATAGTTATGTTTCACTCACTTTGAATAAGCATAAGCTTACATATAATGGTTGTACAATCAATTTGTGATGTACCATGTTCAGATGCTTTTGAAAGCTATCTATGGTAGTTAGGAAACTGCTAAAAGCATATATATGTGATATCAAGATTGGAACTCAATACACATTGAAAAACTTGGACAAATAGGTCGTTCAATTTATCCATCTCTATATATAACTCTCATGTTTAAGTAACATAATCAGCTAAAATAACAAGGATAATAGAGAGTTCAAACCATGAAAACCTCAAGGCAACACACCAACTTTTCCGTTAAGCTCTCTCAAAATCAACAATGCCACTCATCAACCTGGGCTTCCATGGAACTATAAAATGAAGGAGCAATTGCAAGTTTAGACTTTCATGCCTAACCTAAACACCAAATGGAGGAGTAAACTTTGAAGGCACATGTGTAATCCTACTGGTATATATATTACATGAACAAACAACTTGAAAGAGGAATTATAAGATGATATGTTACTATAGACTTCTCATACCAAATATCTAAAAATATGTAAAGAAAATCCACGACTTCTCTATGCAGTATCAACGAATTATCATACAGAATACATGACGCATAGCAACGATTGTTAGACAACCCCTTTTAGACATTTTGAGAATCTATCATAAGGAGCAACTAGAAAGGATTCAAGCTGCCTTGTTATCCATTAAAATTCATGCTAAAATCACAGTGGTAAGTAGCGATATCATGGTAAAATCACAGTGGTAAAAATCATGCTAAAATCACAGTTTTAACAATGATATCGTTGTCTACAATAATATTGTTGTCTATTAATAAATCGTTGTTTTAACAATGATATCATTTTCTACAATAATATTGTTTCCTATTAATAAATTGTTGTTTTACAATGATATCGCAAATCAAATGCTAATCAATCATAGTAGTAGAAATAGAATGCTAATCAAAACCCAATAGTAATGATAATCAAATGCTAATCAAATCAAATTCTATTCAAATTCAAATCCATAACTAAATCATTATGTAAATAACAATAAAAATACATAACTAAATAACAATAAAAATCCATAACTAGAATGTTGTGTAAATAACAATAAATATCTTGTCTAACAATGATAGCGCATGCACATTGCACACTCCAAGGAATACCCATGCAGTCATCAGATATCTGGAAATGTAGAGCAATGAACTAGTAATACAACAAGAGGTATGGAACGCAAATGAAGTGGAAACGCTGGGCAAAGTGAGGGTTGAAACAAGGTGTAAACGCACGGTGAAAACTCAAGTAAAAAGAGAGGGTGTCAAGATTACAACTCGAGGGAAAACGCAGAGGAACTCACTGCAAATAAATGCTAGGCAGAGGAATGACCCTACAATTATTATCCATGCACAAGAAAGTAGGGCATTTGAATCTAAATCTTTAACACCAAAGTGAAAGATAGTCGATTAGGCTCTCGGTCAAATGCTCAGGCACAGACTAATAACTTAAAGGATCAAGGAACAGAGGAAAAAACACAAATCTGCATCCAGATCTTCTCTAATCAAAACATAGTAATAGAAATAGAATGCTAATCAAAACCCAGTAGTAATGATAATCGAATGCTAATCAAATCAAATTCTATTCAAATTCAAATCCATAACTAAATCATTGTGTAAATAACAATAAAAATCCATAACTAAAGAACAATAAAAATCCATAACTAGAATGTTGTGTAAATTACAATAAATATCTTGTCTAACAATGATAGCGCATGCGCATTGCACACTCCAAGGAATACCTACGCAGTCATCACGTAGTCATCAGATATCTGGAAACGCAGAGCAATGAACTAGTAATACAGCAAGAGGTCTGGAACTCAAATGAAGTGGAAACGCTGGGCAAAGTGAGGGTTGAAACAAGGTGTAAATGCATGGTGAAAACTCAATTAAAAAGAGAGGGTGTCGAGATTACAACTCGAGGGAAAACACAAAGAAACTCACTGCAAATAAACGCTAGGCAGAGGAATGATCCTACACTTATTATCCATGCACAAGAAAGTAGGGCATTTGAATCTAAATCTTTAACACCAGAGTGAAAGATAATCGATTAGGCTCTCGGTCGAATGCTCAGGCACAGAATAATAACTTAAAGGATCAAGGAACAGAGGAAAAAACACAAATCTGCATCCAAATCTTCTCTGTGGAGAAGAAAATAATGAAATAGAAGTGCAATCAAGGAATAAAGAAAACACACGAAGGAGATATAAGAGTGTAGGTAAGGTTTTGAGTCTGGGGATCATTCTGGCCATGCGCAAATAGACAGTAACTCAGAAATAAAGGATATTGTAGATAGCAAGGGTTCTTACTGAATGAATCAAGCGACAAGGGGTTTAAAATTACTATAGAAATACATGTGTAAGGAAAGATCATGGCAATGAAATATTCATCCAAGTACAGTAAAATAAACAAGGGTAAATTAAATTTCATTTCAAGGAACAAATTTAACAGGCGTACCTTATCCAAATGTGAATGCTCCAAAATCATTATCCCACACACGCTCCATTCGACTCTCACTTGATAATAGATGTGACCTCACCAGTACCTCCCAGCCAACGCTAGGGGTACTCTTCTTCCTCCTAAGCCCGCTTAGCTAAAAAGGGGCCATGCACACAATACCAGAGAATGCTAGCACCCATCTCGCCTAGAAAGGTCGAGCTACCACTTGTTACTCAAGCTGGTATCTGAACTCCCACAAGAGAAAGTTCAGTCAAGATAAAATTCCAGCAGCGTAACGTTACGCAAGCCAGATGTGTCCATGTTCCTCCTCTACCAACCTTTTTATAGAGTTTTCAACTGATTCGTTTCCCAAACCCTCATTAGATTCCTTTTTCATTTATTTAATTAGAAAAAACCTTCCTTGTACACATGTTGCCCGATCCCCTAGTTGCACCAGAAAATCAATTTTATTAATTAATTAATATTCCTATTTCCCTCACCCACCTAAAAGAGTTCCTAAAAACGCTCCTCGGTGTCCCAAAATTCCCTTACAATTCTTAAATGACGTACTCCTTACTTAATTCTTAGTTGAGTTCATAAATAGAATGTCCCAAAGGATAGACTCCTTACTGAGTTGGACATTCCCCTTTTTCTTTAAGTTTCCCCTTTTCTTTCAGTTCCTTTTCTTTTAAATTTTCCCCTTTTTCCTTTTTAACTAGAAAATAAATTTAGCAAGTGTAGATAAAAACAACCATTTACCCTTTTTCATTTTTAACTAAAAATCAATTTAGCAAGTGTAGATAAAAACAACCATTTACCCTTTTTCATTTTTAACTAAAAATCAATTTAGCATGTGTAGATAAAAACAACCATTTACCATTTTTAATAAATTTAATCCTCCATTATAATTTTGACTTTAATAATTAAAGTTTGAATTTATTTACCCCCTTTTTGTTATATGTCTAATTACTTTAGTTCAGAGGTTCTACTTAGACCTAGGTTTTGAATTCACTAGTCTTGGCAACAGTTCTTAAGGGAAAAATTGTTATTAAACTTGCTCATCACTTTATTTATTTTAAGGCCGACTAGGTCCTAAGGAGGCATAGTTTTCTAGGCACTAGGTTTATTAACTTACCAGTTAAAATCACGACGTTCCCTTTAGGACGCACTACGTGCTCCAAGGGTGCCACTCGCCTCATTCTATTTTATTTGCATGACATGCCCTTCAATATGCACTACGTGCTCCAAGGGTGCCACTTGTTTCTTTCTCTTTTATTTGCGTGACGTTCTCTTCAAGACGCACTACGTGCTCCAAGGGTGCCACTTGCCTCTTGACTGAATTTGGTAGAAGTCAAACCCCTAGAGTCAATACTACATCAAGTGATCTTGTGGGAGACTAAGGGCCTCTAAGGAATAAGGATCTTGCCTTAGTGTGTGCCCCTTAGAATCATCGTGAGCAACTGTCATAGCCTACCCTCACGGCATCGTGGGTCCTCTCAAACTAGGTAATCGTTAACCTACAGTTCAAGCCATGGCGAGAGTGCTAGTAGGATATGGCATGGTTGTTGAAACACCTCTCCCTCAATGTCTCTGGTTTTTGTGCAGGTGTTATCGGACTAATCGGTAGGTGCGGACACTAACAGATCTCCCTAGATCCACCTAGATCTAGAACAAAACACACCAGAACATGATGCCTTCCTTAAGTTTTAGATATTGAATTTACTAAATATGTGTTAGTAATAATTCTAGTCATGGGTTCGAGAAGCTTTCAGCCCCGCTAGTCGCACAAATGCTCAAGCGCAGCTCGGAGAGTTTCTGTTTTGTTTTTCCAAGTAGCGGGTCAAGCGAGTAGGCAAAGTTTTGATATTGGCAGCAGAGATCCATCCACGAAGCAGATCAACGGTCATCGGGATCTCGGGGTTGTCAATTCACCCAACATTTAGCAGTAAAGGGGTCCTTTCTATTGGGAGGATAATTATAAGCCGTCTGATTCAGGGGTGCGTGTCGCAAGGACTGGCCATCTCGGCGTTTTGCCCGTCGTGACTTCAACACACAAAGGGCAGCTTTATTATTTCGCGAGACGCGAAGTGCCGAGAGCATCGGGAAAATCGGGCCCACAGAAATGCCGAAAGGATCAGAGCCGTTCTTCAGAGGAGACATGTGGCGATAGATCCCGCAGATTCGGGGATCGGGGAATTGAAATTCCCATGCACATAGCAGCAGGAATCGCGATATGCCGATGCGCGATTTCCCGACAGAGCTGAGGACAGGTCAGGTGGATCATATTTTAGCCGGTAGGGGATGGCCCCTAGGAAAGGAGCTTATCGCACATCGGGATATCGGGGATCCTAGATACAAAGAACTCACGCACTCAAAACTCGCGAATCCCGAATCCCCGAAATCCCGAAACATTCATCACAGACCTCCATTACCTATCCCTTGCCGCCACGTCCTTTTTCCCGTATTATGACATCTACATTTTCTTCTCGGCTATTGAGTTCCTCCATCTGGCTCGTACRCTTCAACAACCATGGATCTGGCTGCTTGTATCTGCCCCATCGTTTTCCTGCCCGATCACTGCTCACTCACCACTCCACGTCAACTCGTCAGTCCTACCATGATCCCTCCAAGCAAGATTCAAATGGTAGAACATGAAGGTTTCCATGTCCTG
>ML782284.1:299345-333030 GCA_009831015.1 Picea engelmannii
ATTGAATATCTATAGGTGTCTAAGGTTTACAAATGATATCTAAGCCGAAATTCTGAGGAAAGTGAAGAAAAGAAGGCCGAAATGCAAGGAAGGATAAATTCTTTTGATGGTGCTTTCTAAGGTATGTTATTTTCAGGTCATCTAACCATTTTCGCTATAACTTGTTTTATATAATTATTAAGATCCTGAAATTGATATACAAGTGTGAAAACATATCCAAGTATCTGTGGTTAAAAATTCATCTTTTGGGTCGTTGTATTTTTGGAGTTACACTCTGTGGAAAATAGGGTTTGTGGTCAGTCCTGAAACTAGTCAAAATCAGGTGTTTCGGGTAAAAACGTCATAACTTCTTCATAAAAGATCCAAATTCCATGAGACCACATGTGTTGGTTAGGGTACAGTCTTTAGTATTCTGTTTAATAGTTTCAAATCATTTCAGCAAACATTTTTGTGCGGGACATGCTCTACAAGGTCGCTCTCTAGAATAAGCCAGAATTCCGCAAGGTATGCCATTTTTGCTATAACTCCTTTTCTGAGAGGTTCCAAGTAGCGCCACTTGGAGGAATTACATAAAAAACATTGAATAACATTTTTTATCAGTTTCCAATATTTATACATTACGGGTTTAAAGTTATGATTACTTCAAGTTAGGGTTGTTAACTAATCCAAAACTAGGCATGTGAGACTAAAGAAAAGTTTGATTAAAATGCTAGTCTCTTTTTTTAAAAGTTAAGGAAGATTTTCAAGAATGTGATCATATACACCAGGTCTATTACATAGCTACAAATCAGATTTGGATGATGAAATTGATGAGGGCTTTTGGTTGAGGTACATGTTGAGTACATGGTTGAGACAAGTAGTTGATGAGTTGGCACACATACATGAGGTGTATAGTTGATGATGTTGGTACATATTGATGAGTCATAGTTGATGAGTAGTTGAAAAATGATTAGTATGCACTTGTTTATGGTACAGGTTGATTACAGGTTGGTGCATGGTTGATGCACTTTTTTATGGTACAGGTTGATTACAGGTTGATTACAGGTTGAGGTATAGGTTGATGCATGGTTAAGAATTATTGGTACAGGTTTACATCATTCTATCTCACAGTGATAGTGTGAAAGTGGTTACATCATTCTATTTCTACTTCAGGGTGGAAGGACGGGGCAACGACAGGTGGTTGTAGCCACCTTCCGGTTGTAGCTGGAGAACATTGGGGGTTGTAGCCTCCTTCTGGTTGTAGTCAGAGATTTGGGGAGTTGGATCTTCCCTCAGGTTGTAGCCTAAGAAACTAGGGGGTTGGAGCCTCCTTCCAGTTGCAGCTGGAAAACAAAGGAATTCGGTGCTTCCAATGAATGTAATTCTTCAAGACATATAAGACAAAACATTTCATGGTTTTCTTCTGATTTGGGTTTCCACGTAAAACACTGGTGTACTGTGCATGTGTGTGATTGTTTATTTGTTACTCCTCATTATTGGATAATAATTCTACATTGATATAACATTTGAAAAAAAAGGATTATAATTACATTATTACTGATTCACCCCCCCTCTCAGTAATCCAACACTCTGGCCCCTTTCCAACTTTATCGACTCACCATCCTAAGTCATATTTACATAATATATTCTAATTCATAGGGATCAAAACTAGGATGTTACATCCCCCTTCTCTTATTTTGGCATTGTCCTTAGTGCACAATGCCATGCTGATGTTCTTACAATTCTAGGGACTTTTTCCTTTAATTTTCACAGGAAGTCCAACCAAATTCTTATATACATAGGCACTCCAACCCAAAACATTCATAATGATCTTTAGAATTTATATTTCTGGTAGCATTTCCAACCAAAAATCTCTCTTTTCTTATTATCTTGCAAAACCCAAAGAAATGAACCCCTTTCTCTTCCATGCAATCCATCAGGATTTTCCACTTCCCTCCAAGGCTCCATTTCACTTAGCTAGGAAGTTTCAGAGTTGTGGCTTCAAGAACTCCAACTCCAACAAGTCCACTAAACTTTTTTTTCATTCCATGTCTTCATCATTGAGCTCAATTTCCTTCTATATATCCTTTTTCCTGAGCTTCCAACTTCCATATCCAACATATCATATATATTATACACATACAGTCATCATGACATATCATTATAACAATTTTCAATCATAAATGTCAAATCTATTTTATACAGGAAAACAAAACTTTCCAAGCATGAGCTTCCTTCTCATAATTCATTTGGCTCTAGAAGTAGAAAGCATCAATATTTATTATGGATTACAACAATACCACACCCAAAGACCATTATTCCTTCAATTTCATCAACCTTCAGTCATCGAAACCAATTGTTAGCATATCATAACAATTTGTAACTATTAATTTCTGAAATCTATTTTATACAGGAAAATAAAATTTCCAAGCATGAATTTTCTGCTCATAATGTTTGTCTCTACAGTTGTAGATATCAAAATTCCTTATGGGATTACATCCCTTCCATATCCAAGATCATTATTGATACAATTTATTCAACTTTCACTTATCCAAACAAATTGTCAGTATCTCATGTACAAGATATATATATTTTCATGGAAACAATTAAAACACAAATCACAAAGTGATATCAGAATTGTTTACAACTACAATTCAATCACTTCCATCCATTCTTGACATCAAATTGAATTCAACTATTGAATGGAATGATATCATGATCCAGTCTTTTCTTTCTTCTATCCAAAAATATTTTTATTACTTGGTTCGCTCAATAGAGCTTTTCCATAATTCATCATTATTTGACTACTTTAACCTGCAACTTTCTTGTTACAATATCTAATAGATCCTAAAGTGTTCTTAACTTCATGAGATATCAATACTGACATCATTGCATCTATTAGACTAATCATTTCTATGCCATATAATATATACATGCATTCGCCAAAATGCATTCAACGATTCCTTTAATACCACTTGTAACATTTTCAACAACTCCAAAAGTGATCTCAGAATTGTAACAAAAACAATTCAATCACCTTCAACTATTATTCATATTAAATATAATGCAACTATCCATCATTATGTATTTTCAGCACCGCAAGATTTTAATAATGAAAAAAATAATTACTAAATAAAATAACAATCGATGTGTCAATACACATGGCCACATTTACACAATGCATCCCTACATTGACTACATAATTCCACATAACTGTGTCATGCATACACCAATGTGAGTTGGAAGGTTTGGTGAACGCCTCAACACATCATCCACAAATTTCCTACTGCTTGCTTGACTATTTGGATACCTTCTTTTTCAACCCAAGCACAACACCAAGAATATAATTCCTAAGTGTTCTTCAGTGTCGACAAAGAGGTTGTAGTCCAAACATCAAATATACAATAGATACCATTGAACACTCACATATCATTATATCCCTTCCATATCCAACCATCTCATGGTCTCACACATGACTAGATCTATGGATATTTATCGTTATAGCAAGAGTATGTCTCTTGACTTGACCTGGTTATGATCTCATAATAAATCATAAATCAAATATGAAAATAATTGTTTTTTGAATGCATTCTAGCATCAACAACATTTACATGCTCTAGGACTTTGGACACTAAATGTCAATTTTAAATATTGGAAATTTAACTGAGGGAATTCTTACCTCAATTCCCTTCAATATTGGAAGGAATCAAATGTGTACCTCCATGGTTGTTATCAGCCTACTTGATGTTATCTGATCATTTGGTATTTGTAGAATCTCCCAGAATTCCTCCTCCATCCTTTTGATCACCATTACTACCACCCTCATGGGTCTTTTCATAGATGGAATTAATATGCAGCAATAGCATCCACCTCTTAACCATGTTATTTCTTTTTTTTGTGTTTTCTTCTGAATACATAATCCATCATTAGTCATACTAAATATAACATCAGTATTGCATGTATATAACAACAATGTATTCTAAACCCACAAGCATGCCATATGCATATCCAACATGTACATATTCACAATTCACATCAATATTCACCAAGCATTCACTATAATCATGCCTACTAATGCATATGCATTCTAACTTCATTGTATGCATCATGCACTCTAGTGCATTTATGTTTCAGTTCACTTATTATTTATTTATTTATGGTGAAGCTAGTTGTCGTTGAATTTCTTCAAATCATTGCTTCCTTGTGTGCTCCCACTCTGCTTCTATGCACTATTGTTCCATGGTATGAACACTTTCCATCCAAGTCCCACTTGCCCATTCTGTAATCCAATCATGGTGTTCTATTTGAAAAAACTTCTCTTAGGAAATCATATCCAAAATTTAACTTTATGAAACATTCCAAAACCTTGGAATGAAGTAGCTCAGAACATTCCATCACTCTAGACTACCACAACATTATTGAATCAATACTATTACTCCTATTTTTCCATTAGATTACTTCATTTAACATTTCCTTGTGAAACTGTACCTTTCATACTTAATACCATTCCCAATGGAATTCTATTTTCATTCAGTGGCACTTTTCAAGTGAAGGAGCATTCATTTTTCTATCTCCAATTTATCTGCATTGGTATTATGCTTTCACTGTGAACTTTGATATTAAAAGTGGCATTCTTGATCTGAGTACTTTTATACATGTACCTAAATCATAGCTATAAAATCCTTCCCAAGAACTCTTGTTCTTGGAACATAGAGATTATTCACACCTCATCTCCTAAGCTCCTTGTTCTCTTTCACATCAAGCTTGCAACTATCTACACCTCTCTACCTTCAATTCTATGGAGACTTACTTTTCCTTTTCTATTCCCATTAATTACATTATTCACCTACTAGCTTCATGTCCTATGTGATTATTTTTTCTTTTGTTGTACCTACAATTTATTTAGACTCTGTCGTAGCTAAATAATAATTCTTCTATTATGTTGTTCTCGAGTTCTTTATCCACTTTTTGTTACTTGCCTTGTAGCCCTTTATTTCCTCATCCAACTTTCGTAAGCTCTGTCATGCTTACATGACTCTAATATATAATTATAGACTTGAAATTATATGGTTATACTTCTAATTATGTAAAATGTGCAAGCAACCATTTTGTTAGAATTATGCATATTATAAAAAAAATCCAAACAATGCTACAAGTCCTTTTTCTTCTCAATTCATGAATAAATATATCATCATTCTCCAAATTATAACAATTCAATGTTAGTCTCCTTTGAATCATCTTTCTAATGACTATTCCCATGCCCCAATCTGATCTTTGTGCTGAAAGTTATGGCTTCCTAAAAAAATTACTTTCACCCTTTTTGTGCAAACAAGATCTTGTAGCAGTAATAGAATCGTTGTGTGCGAATCTTGTCAAATTATTCCACATGCCCTTTAAAATGGTAAAAAATTATAATTCTTCATAGGATCTTCCTTCAATCCACTTTCCTTGTGACTGTGGGCTTGAAACCATAGGATTATCCACTCTAAGTGATGTTCCTTTAGTGCTTTTCTCCTTATTCTTCTAGACAGGACCTCGTTCGAAAATGTCCGCGGGCTTGTTTACTTCTAGGCCCTTCATGCCTCTAATCAAAACATTTACCTTATCATGATACCAATGTTGGAACGAGGTCCTCCAAACTTTGGCATTCTTTCATTCTTCCCGAGTAACACTTCTCGAAGTACACTTCGCCAAAGTACTTATATTATATCCACTAGTAGTTCAGAAAGTTGATATTTAATTTCTTGTTGACTGGATGATCCTGGATCATCTGGGGGCTTCAACAAAATCAAATATCACGACTTAATAAGGCGTTGAGATGGAAATTCCTTATTTATTTCGAGACTTCAACACTCCAGGACTCTGGGATATTACAACTCTCAAGTTGTTCAACTCCCCCAGAGTTATACGTGTCGAAGTGGTCATAAAGTGATAATGACCTCTTACTGTCAGTTAACACCTTCGTTTACACTATTCGTACACTAGCTTAATCCAATGGATGTGACTTAATCAAGTCTTGAGATGGAATATCCTTATTTATTTCGAGGCTTTGATACTCTAGTACTTCGGGATATTACAATTCTCAAGTTGTTCATCTCCCTCGGAGTTATAACTTTCGAAGTTCTTATGTCATCCTTCCACTACTTGATCAAACAATTGAGAAAAGTCTTGAAGGGATATTAGATCGACGGTCTGTGTTATTTCATTACTCCAGGACTCCAGGATATTTTGTCTTACCCTTTCCTTCCACTAAACTCGATCGAAAGGTTGAGAATTCACTCGAAGTTCTACCTTGATCCAATGGTTCATTGGATTTCAGAGCTTTGTCACTCGGGGACTTCAAAAATGTTTTTCTTACTCTATCCTTCCACTATACTCGATCAGATGGTAGAGAATTCACCTGAAGTTCCTCATATATCTGATGGCCTACGATAATTTGTGGGTTTGGCCTTCGAGGATTCCACCCATTTCTAACTCATTTAACCCCTGAACAATCAACATCAAATGACCATAGAAATCATCAACCCAGTTGAATGGATGAGGTTTTAATGGTTCAATATGATGGATTTGGTTATACCTGAAATTTATGAACTAGATTTGACAACTCTCGTTTATCTACCTTTTGCCAAATATTTATTGACCTAGGATCAATGTCCTTTAGGGGTTTGATTCATATGAGACTCCTTTGGCTTTACACTTGGATTCCAGCTAAACCACGATCATTGATTTGTGCCTTCAATTAGCAACCAATGGTTTTCATATCTCCTGACTGTAACAGAGTTCCCTCATAGTTTTGAACGTGTTTCTATAGTTGATATGTTGGGAATTCGATCCCAATAGCACTTCCTTAAGGAGCTCCTTTTCCTGATATTTCCTTCGACCTTTCCAAAGTTTGTAATGCTTCACTCTCTGATTTTTTGCAACCTAATACTTTGTCTCTCCTTAGATTTAGGATCTCAAAGACACATTATTTCTTAATGGCAATACCATATTGATCTTCTTGACATCAATTCCAACACCATAATACCGTGTCCAACAGTTCCGACTCATACCAGTCTGGTGTTTCAACCAGAAGTTTTGATACTAATCTGTAACATACCCAACCACCCATAGGCTAAGCACACTACCTCAAAATGCACTTCTTTAACTGGTCTCGAATTATGGTAATAATTAATTCGAAATCAAGCATGAAAGAATGAAACAACCACATATGCAAATAATCAAGAGTCATCCTACAACATAAAATAAATAAATAGTGTTCCATGCACAACAATAACGAGAAATCATGCACATTATAAATACATCTCTCAAAGATAATAATATTAATAATACACAGTGGAATATAAATATATAGAAAACATAGAGAGAACTTATCTTTAATTAAACCATCACCAATTGGTTGTAGACCAAGGACATTCCTCCCAACCATAGACAATGTTGTTCCAATTCTCAACAACATGTCACCCCCAAGCCAGGGCTATGAATCCATGAGGACGGGTCCTAGGCCAAATCCAAAACACACAACAGTCAGCTAATTAGCCCTCATTTTTTCCCCAACCACACAACAATCCTAATTTACAACTCTCTTTTAGCTTCATCTTGCACAACCCAAAGAAATGAACCCCTTTCTCTTCCATTCACTCCCTCACGTTGTTCCATTCCTCTCCAAGGCTCCAGTGCTACTTGTCAGAAAATATCCATGCTTGAAACTCCAAGGATTATCAACTTCAAATAGTTCAATCAGAAATACCATCAATCTCATGCCCATAGGCATCCATTCCCACCTGGAATGATAAGTAATTTATTACATACATCTATCAATGGATCTCCTCCTCCTACCATATGTTTCCATGATCATCCCAAGAGCACATGAATTAGAAAGAGTGAATGAGGAAGATTCCCAAGGAAATGATTAACCAAGAACAAAGAACAACCCCCAAACAACCCAAAGATAGGGTTAATATAATTATATGAAATCAAGAACCCCATGGCCTCCCCAAGAAGCTCATGTAAACACTTTTGTTCATAAAATAAATTATGGGTAAATAAAATATAATAAAATACTTATCCCCTTAATCCACCTCTCTCATGGAATCATAGCCCCTATCTCTTTTGTCCCTGTCGGTATTGCAAAAAGCGATGTATTTTATTCATTTATTTATGTGTGTGTGTGTGTGTGTGTGTGTGTGTATTACATTTCTAGGAACTCTGGACCCTTTCCAACTTTATTGGCTCACCAGCCTAAGTCATATTTACATAATACATTCAAGTTCATAGGGATAAAAAAACAAGGTGTTACAGAATCCGATAAGAGTGCATTAATATCGTAAATCTCACGGGAATAGGAGATATCTCCTAATTAATATTTGCAGATATTTGTGAACTCTACAAAATATATTCAAGAGGATCCTCTAGACTAGGAAAGGGGCCAAGGGACATGATCACCAAAATTACTAAAGCACCAAGAGGAAGCATCAATAGAGTATAAATTGGAAATCTACTAGAAGATTTAAAAATGGACATCCACATTTCTTTGAGTTCACACCTAGACATATTACAAATCAGAAAGAAGAAGGAGGAAGTGAAGCTAGACTAGGAAAGGGGAAAAGGGACATGATCTCTTGAATTCTAAAGCACTAAGAGTATGCATCACCAAAGCATAAATTGGAAATATAATAGAAGATTTCAAAATGGACATCATCAATTCTTTCAGTTCACACCTAGACACATTGAAAATCAGAAAGAAGCAAGAGGAAGCATAGTTAGCCTTGTCAGTCTTCTATCCAAGATGCCAAAATAAGTACCCCTTGAAATAATTCCCACTATATATAATTGAGATTTGTGGCATCCGTGAAGAAGATAATTCCACAAGAAGTTGCCCCTCATTACAAGGACTAAAATTAGTTTATCAAGAAACTAATGCTAAAATAGAGCATTTCTTATTTTTCACTCAAAAATGGCCATGGAAGCCTCATCCTCTAGGTATAGTCCCAAACCCACTTCAATATTATAATGCGTGGACTAACCCACAATTAAAATATCCCTCTCAAACTTGGTACCCTATGATGCCTCAAAAATCATGGATACCTCCACCATACCTGGAAATAGTGATGGTGAAATATTTCCTTTGGAGGTAAACCCCAAGTTCCTCACCAATTTCCACAATAACCCCAAATCCTATAGCTTCCTCTACAACAACAAATCCAATTGTCTGCCAACAATCCTCTGCCTTTCTCATAACTCCCTGCACAACTTACCGATAACACAACTAATAAAACAACATAGATTACATACATCGTTGAGCAGCCCAACTATCCCACCTATTCTATTACCTCCCTCAAATGTCATGATATTCAACTCTGATCAGGGAGGACCCTAAATAAATAAAATTCTACTATAATCTCTGAATATGATGGTGAGGAATAATTTCAAGAACCTATAGCTAATGATTTTGATGAACCTTCTCATGAACAAGAACCCACTCCCCTTAGAATCATAGATCAACTACAATCCACAAACATGGAGTAGCCTATTCCTTATCCAGAGATCTTGAATTAAGACAAACCCCTTACACAACCTTAATTTGACTTCTTGGGAGAATTAAAGAACATTTGTGTAAGAATCCCATTATTTCATGTGATTAAAAACATATCAATGTATTCAAAATCCTTTAGGGAAATATTCTTAAGAAAACCAAGAAGAAAAAGGAAACATCCCCATACCATGCATATAATTGGTTAGTCGGTATATTTAATGATTGGGAGAATATTTACAACCAAATACTTAGACCCTGGAAGTCCCATAGTGGACATCCAAATCAATAATTTCCTCATACCCAACACCTTGATTGATCTAGAGGTTGCAATCAATGTAATGACTCAAGAGACCATAGAAAATATTGGGTTGAGTGGCCTAAGAGAAACTTCCACTGTCCTACAATTGGTATATCAATCCACAGTCAATCTTGATGTCATCATAGAATATGTAGTTATTTTTGTGGACTCCTGAGAGTATCCTATATATTTCATGGTCCTACAACCCAATTCTAGCATGGGAGGCTACCCCTTGATTTTAGGAAGGCCATGTTTGGCCATAGTCTACGCTTACATTTCCTGCAAATCCAAGAATATGACCATCTCCCATGGAAATTATAACAAGAAACTCACTTTCTATCCCCTTTCAGGCCAAGCATAGAACCAAAAATTCCAATGTGTATGGAAGAAGAGGATGATGAATATATTTTCCATCAGTTGCTCACAATAGATCAATATATTTCTTTGAAATAAAATACCAGGGATGACATGATCATTGACTTTATAGAAAACCCCTAATCGATGTCCTTACAATAAATCTATGAATTCCTCAATCAAGTCATGGATTCTACCACTCAATAAATCTATTCATTGAATGACCTATCCATAGTAAAATATCCCACACTAATTCCTCTCTATGATTGATCCAAAAAGGATCCAGAGAAGACTAAGGACAACTCATAATTCACAGAAGCAACTCATGAAGCTCAGAATGACCTCAACAGAAAGAGAAAGGGAAAAAATTAAAAGTCCTCACAACTCAATTAAATTGGCATCATCACGAAGAGTGTGTCGCAAGATTTCCAACGATGTAAACGGCTCGTCAAACAGAGTTACAGATCAAAAGATATGCGTAGTCAAAGTGTTGGTCAACCTAGCCCAGTCAGCAGGGATGAGTCAATGTTCGTACTGCTAACATCAACATCAGTATGGATGGCGTCAGCGTCCATACAGTGTAAGTGAAACACACAGAAGGATGCATGCGTCAACATGGTAACATGGAAGCACCAGAGGCTACTACGTGTCACTCATTTTCGACATTTTTGGGTCAATCGGTGGACCAATGAAAAAGTGCCACATGGAAGTCCATACAACCATGTGGAAGACTGTACGAGACGTGGTAGGATGATGTGGTAGGTGATTGTGCAAGTGGTTTGTGTGGGCCAATGGTTGGCTGTCATGTGGCCCAATCATGGGCTGCCACGTGGCAATGGGAAAATTCCCAATGAGGGCCTGAAACCAGATTTTCAAAAAATGGCGCCACCAAATCTGGTGGACAAAATGCAAGCTCTGATAGATCCAAACAATGCTCCAAAATTGTCAAATTTCCAAACCATATATATATATATACACACATTGTTATAACAATAACCCAAAAGGGGATGCCCATGGGCTTGACCCCAAGACATCCCCCTATCATACGTCTTAATAATAACATCTGCCATCATTGGGCCAACAGACTCCGTTGGTTAGTTTGCCCCACTTTTTTCTTAAAATATGATTCTTTCCAAGGAAAGGGAGGAGGATGCTCGATGGTATGATTGGGAACATATTTCGAGAGGCAGTACAAAGAATTAATTGTAGGGAGAAGGCCCGAAAACTGAGACGACATTTCTCAAGGGCCTGGGAGTGATAGAGTCAGATTGAGGCGTGGAGATAGTAATTTTTGGGTAATTCGATGCCACAAATTCAATGGCATTGTCTATTTTCTGATCTGAGCAAAGCTTCTGCATATTAATTCTAGATTGAGGTATACTTATGTATTTTTCCAAATTCTTTTGCTAAGTTATTAAAAAGGCCTACTCATTTGAGAGTAGGACGTGGAGACGTAGTCCACCAGGGACGAACTCCATTATCAAGTTTTTGTGTCCATATTTGATGCTTATGTCTCTTCATTATTGAGTTTTTCCTTATTTAAGGTTCACTTTAATTTATGCTCATTTAATAAAAATCTTTATAAGTCACTTCGATGAAAAGATCCTAGATCATGTTGGTATCAGAACAATCATCTTTGACATGAATTATTGAGTGTGAATTCTTACTAGGGCCAAGCATAAGAAAGGTGAAGGAACTCTTAATACTTTCAATCCCAAAGTTGGTCGTGCATCCTAAAGGAAGAAAATGGCAGAAGAAGACAAGCGTGATGAACAAGAGAAAAACTTCCATATGGTCTTTTATCGCATCTTAGAAATGGTCGAGTGAATGTATGGAGACTATGAGAAGAGGATGAAGAAGAAAGGGAAGAAAAATGAAGCACAAGATGATGATAATTCTTCTGTAAATCAAAGGGATCGAGGATACCCTCCTGATTCTCCATCTTCACCATCGAGTTCTATCTCTTCTTCCTTTGATCATTCTCATCATTCTAGCCATAAATCTTCTTTTAAGATAGATACATTATTTTATCTGGGTTCCCACGTAAACTTGATATATGAAGCACTTGTCAAAAAAATGGGTCTTGAAACCAAACCACATCCAAATCCTTATCCTCTTGGTTAGGTATGCGATAAAGAAAAACTTAATGTCACCAAGCAATGTAGGGTCATATTTGCTATTGCTTCAAAGTTGATTGATGAAGTGGATTTGGATGTTGTATCACTTGATATATGTGGCATAGTGTTGGGGACTCCTTATATTTATGATAGAAAAGAAATCATCTTTTGTCATGAGAACAAATATCACCTTACTAAGGGAGGTGTGGAATATATTGTTAGATCCCACAACATGAGGGTAAACACAACACTTGTTAGTGCAGGACAAATGAAGAGACTCATAAACACTAATAAGAGATATGTACTCATGGTTGTAAGGGAGAAAGATGTCGGAACATCCAACACTTTCCAAGGGTGTGATCCTTCTCATAAGAAGGAACTAATTGATATTTTTTCTAAGTGTGATGATATTTTCGAGGAACCATATGGATTACCTCCTAAGAGGGAAATCCAACATGAAATACATCTTCAACAATATTCTCCTCTTCCTAATGTGGGCATGTACAGGATGTCATTTGTAGAGATGACAGAGATCAAGAAGTGGGTACAAGGCTTATTGGATCAAGGGGTCATCATGCCCATCTCATCTCCTTGTGGTTCTTTGATCGTGATGGTGCCAAATAAGGATGGCACATGGAGAACGTGTGTCAATATCGGGCCTTAAATAAAATCACGATGAAAAATTTATACCCTCTTCCTCGTATAGATTATTTACTTGATCAATTAAAGAATGTTGTTTATTTCACTACGTTGGATTTGCACCGTGGATACCATCAGATCAGGGTTGCAGAACAAGATGCATGGAAGACTTCCTTTAAACTAAACAAGGATTGTTTGAGTGGTTAGTTATGTCATTTGGGCTTTGTAATGCTCCAACAACCTTCATGTGTGTGATGAATGATGTCGTCAGGACATTTCTAGATGATTTTGTGATTGTATGTTTAGACAACATTCTTATATTTAGAGAGACTTGGGATGAACATGTAAGGCATCTAAAGCAAGTATTGGATACTTTGCAAAGGGAAAATTTGTATGTAAAATTGTCCAAATATGAATTTGGTAAGACTGCACTTGTGTACTTAGGTTATATTATAGGAGGAGGACAATTGAAAATTGATCCTTCCAAGATTGATGTAATTGTAAATTGGCTTGAGCCCAAAAGTGTAACTGAGATACATAGATTCTTAGGTACAGTCCAGTATTGGAGGAGATTCATTTAAAACTTCTCCTTTATGGCAGCTCCTTTGCATGCCTTAACCAATGTAAAGAACATTTTTTAGTGGGGAGGAAAGAAAAAAAAAACTTTTGACACTTTGAAGGAAAAGATCAGTACCGCACCAGTATTAGCACTGTCAAATCTTCAATATCCCTTAGAGATCGAGACAGATGCCAGAAAATATGCCATGGGTGAAATATTGATGTAATATAGTAAGCCTATCTTTTACCACTCTGAAACTTTTAACCAAGTTGTTGTCAACTATCCTACATATGATAAAGATTTGTATGCATTATTTCAAAGCGTAAAGAAATGGAAGCACTACTTGTTAGGGAAGAAAACAATCATACATATAGATAATCAACCCTTACATTATCTCCAAGCGCAAACCAAACTGTAACAATCTCAAAATTATAGATGGATGGGTTCCTACAACAATTTCATTTGGTAATCAAGTACAAAAAGGGTACGAGTAACAAGGTAGATGATATGCTTTCTAGACCTCCTATTGTTGCTCCTATTATTTTGAAGAATGCTTCTTTATCTCATGATATATATGTGGAACAATATGACATTGATGGATATTTTAAAGAAGTATATGAGAAGCTAACCCATGGTGCATAGGTAGAGAACCTTTGTCTGCAGGGAAAACTACTCTACCATCTTGGAAAGCTATGTATTCCTACAAGTGAATGAGTCCATGTAATACAAGAAGTTCACACTTGTGTCTGGGCATTTTGGGGTAGGAAAAACTATGGCTCATCTGCAGAGGTTTTTTTACTAGCCTCATATGAAAGAAATTCTAACTAAATATGTAAAGGGGTGTGTGATGTGTTCTACTTGTAATCCCACTAATAGAAAATTGGGGCTATACTCACCACTTCATGTTCCATCCCATCCATGGGAAAGTATCTCCATGGATTTTGTAGGGGGTTTACCAATGTCTAAAAGGGGTCATGAATATTTGTATGTTGTAGTGGATAGGTTCAGCAAGATGTGTATCTTAATGCCATGTAAGAAGAAGATCATTGCTAAGCAGACTTCTAATCTCTTCTTTCAGTATGTTTGGGTTCACGTTGGGTTACCCAAATTCATTATCTCGGATTGATATACTTGATTCCTTGGGAATTTTTGGAAAAGCTTATGGAGAATGATGGACAGCAAGTTGAAGAGGATCATTGCTTTCCATCCATAGGCCAACGGATAGATAGAGGTTTTTAACTGACCAGTGGTACTTTTTCTTCGAGGATACTGCAGCAAGCATCCCAAGTTATGGGTTGAATAGATACCCTATGTACAACATGATTACAACTGAGCCTTACATTCCTCCATTCAATATTCTCCTTTTGAGACATGTTTTGGGTATTTACCTAAAGTTCCTTTGGACTTGATGTATGGGAGGGATGCCAATTAAAATGAAAAAATAAATGAAGACAGATCCCACAAGTTCATCCAGAGGATCCAACAGGTACACCAAGTAGTCAGGGAACAGTTGGAGAAAATTCAAGAACAGCATAAATCTTGGCATGACAAACACAGGGTCGATCATCAGTTCCAGGTTGGAGACCAGGTATGCCTTCACATAAACAAGGAAATATTAAAGGGTGAAGGCAATAAACTCAAGCCCATCTATTATGGACCCTTCACAATTTTGGATAAAAGTGTTACCGATGTTTTTCGTCTAGTTATTCCACCTTATATGCAGATCTACTCAGTTGTAAATGTAGAGAACTTGAAACTTCTTGAGCCTCCCATGATCATGGATCAAGGTGAGGAAGTTTCAATACATTTAGTTGACGAGTTTTCTCCTGATTACTTGGATGAGTTAAAGGAATATATCATCCTAGACAAAAGGACGAGGACTTCGCGTAGTGGTGATGTTGATTATCTTCGAGTAAGCTTAAAGGGAACACATCCAAGCAAGGTAAAGTGGATTGAGAAGGACAAGGTGAGGGAACTCTTCCCTCACTTATATTTTAATTGATGAAATATTTTGGTGGTCCAAAAATATCTTAGTGGGAAGGCGTGATCCAAAACATATCCAGAGAAGACTAAGGACAACTCAGAATTCACAGAAGCAACTTAGGAAGCTCAGAATGGCCTCAATAAAAAGACAGAGGGAAAAAATTCAAAAGTCCTCAAAACTCAGTGAAATTGACATCATTGCGAAGAGAACATCACAATATTTCAAATGGTGTAAACATCTCGTCAAACGGAGTTATGTATCAAAATCTATCCATGGTCAAAGTTTTGGTCAACCTAGCCTAGTCAGCATCTGTATTGTTGATGTTAGCATCAGTATGAATGACATCAGCATCCTTACAGTGTACATGGCACACGCAGAAGGTGAAACATGTCATGTTGACATCAGCATGATGTCATCATGGTGATGTGGCAACACCAAAGGCTGCCACGTGTCACTTGTTTTCGGCATTTTCAGGTAATATGTGGACCAATGAAAAGGTGCCATGTGGCAGACTATACAGGATGTTGCATGCTGGTGTGGAAGGATGACGTAGCAGGATGACATGGTAGGTGATGTGGCAGGTGATTGTGCAAGTGGTTGGCATGGGCCAATGGTTGACTGCCACGTGGCCTAGTCATGGCAGTGGGCAAATGCCCAATGAGGGCCCGAAACTGGATTTTCAAAAATTAAAAAATGGGCCTGCCAAATCTGGCAAATCCCCACCAAATATGACGGCCAAAATGCAAGCTGCGATGCATCCAAATAGTGCTCCAAACTTGGCGAAGTTCCAAACCATATATTTATATACAATGTTATAACAATAACCCAAAAGGGGAGGCCCACGAGCTCGACCTCGGGACCTCCCCCTATCCAATGCCTTAACAATAGCATCCACCACCGTTGGGCCAATGGAATCCGTTGGTTAGTTTGTGCCACTTTTTTCTTAAAATTTGAGTCTTCCCATGAACGGGGAGGAGGGCGCTCGATGGTACGGTTGGGAATGGATTTCGAGACATAGTACAGAGAATTAATTGGAGGGAGGAGGCATGCAAACCAAGACGATGTTTCTCAAGGCCCTGGGAGTGTTAGAGTCGGATTGAGGTGTGGAGATAGTCATTTTTGGGTAATTTGATGCCACAAATTCAATGGTCTTGTTTGTTTTCTGATCTGAGCAAATATTTTACAGCTTAATTCCATAATGACGTATACTTATCTATTTTGCCAAATTATTTTGCTGAGTTAATAAAAAGGCCTACCCATTTGAGAGCAGGACCCAGAGACGTATTCCACTAGGGATGAACTCCGTTATCAAGTTTTTGTGTTCATATTTGATGCTTATGTCTCTTAATTATTGAGGTTTTCCTTCTTTTTGGTGCACTTTAATTTATGCTCATTTAATACAATTATTTATAAGTCACTTCGATGAAAATATCCTGGATCAATGATATAACCAATTCCACCAATACATCTATAGAAATTATCCCAGGGAAAACATTAAATATCAATTATGAACTCCTAGCATCCCAAAGAGAGAAGTTGATTAGATTACTCCAAGAGAATAGTGATTTCATTTCCTGGGACTATGAAAACATGAATGAAATCCACCCAAATCTATGCACTCACCATATATATACAAAGGAGAATTCCCACCCCATCCAACATCCTCAGGGTAGGATGAATCTCACCCGAAAGGAAATTGTTAAAGAAGAATTACAAAAAAATCTCTTGGTAAATTTTATATACTCAATTTATGATATACGGTGGGCTTAACCACTTTTTATTGTCCCCAAGAAAAATGGGAAGTGACATATCTATGTGGACTATAGGGAATTGAAAACATCCACCCATAGAAACCAATTTACCCTACCCTTCATCGATTAGGTCCTTGATACACTCATAGGAAAAAAGTAATTTTCCTTCCTCAATGGATTTAATGGATATAATCAAATCCTAATGGCCCTGGAGGACCAAGAAAAAATGACCTTTACCTTCCAGTGGGGCATGTTTTCCTATCTAGTACTACCATTTGGACTTTGTAATGCCCCAACCACCTTTCAAAGGGTTGTTCTCAACATATTCTCAAAAAACTTTCATGATTGCGTAGAGGTATATATGGATGAATTTACAGTGTATGATGATATATTTGAGGAAGCACTAACTAATTTAGGGAAAATTCTTACAATATGTAAAGACGAAAATTGTTATGAATTTTTTTTTTTGATACTAACTAAGGGAATTGCTTTAGGTCATTGTTGGCCCTCAACCAAGTTTTGAGGAAACCTTAGTCAGAGTTGGCCCACTTTTGGACTTTGACACATTGGTCTAGGAAGGAGTGCCCAAGCAGAGCTGAGATCATGGATCTCACTTATTTTGTGGGCTATGTGGACCAAGTAAGGGGTTCTTTAGGGTTTTTGTAATGGGTTATGGGATGTCGGCCCATGGGGTTTTTCCCATGTTTGGCCCTACTGTAAGGATTAGTAAAATTATAAATAAAAGAAGAATGTAAGATAGAAGTAGTGGTATTTTGAGCTAAGTGCAAGAAATTGAATGGCTATGTGCAAAGGAATATATGCATGTTAAGGATTTGTGCTTGATAGAGAGTTTCCCTAACCTAGTTTTGGAAGGAGGAGTTGGTGCTTAGTATGCAGATCTCCTATCTGGTGCGAAGATTGACTTTGTGGCTTAGTGCACAGGAGCGAATGAATGTAATATTCGAGCACATAATAAATAATGCAAAGCGGTTGGTGGACGTAGCCCCACACTGGGGTGAACCACATATATCTTATGTCTTTGGTTTTCTTTGTGCTATGTTTTTTATGTTATCAATATGCTCAGTGCTTTGATTATTATGTATAGATCGGTTGTTTCTTAAGTGATTTACTTATGTTAAGGTAAAATGAATGTTATATCTAACTCAGTGCTAAGTGATCAGGATATATAGTAATTTAGTGTTACTACGCCGATCTATTTTTGGGTATGTTCTGTGACGTAAATAAGGCTAATAAACTAATGAATATCACCTTCTATGTGTTAATAGAGTACTATGCCAAGTGTTGTTATCAAAGATCTGTGTCCCATCTTGGTTACAGACACCAGCATCCTGTAACCCCCCTTGCCTCTATCTTGGGTGAGACCTCACCTACTTCGCAGGTGTTGCCAAAAGGGTCGGTAGTTGGGGTTTTGTCGGTGCGTTGTTAAGCTTTGAACCATGGGTATTCCCCTGTGCCAACAAATGGTTCCATTGCTGGGACCTGAAACTATGATTGCTAGGAACTGAAATAAATAAAATAAGTTGGGAACTGAAATAAAGAAAAGAGAAGCTACGTGTGTAGATCTGTTGCTGAAGTGCGCAGTACTCTACTTGACTTGCGAAGTTTTTTTCTAAGAAAGAAATATGATATGAAGAAAATAGGTAAGATCCTAAAAGAGGTAAAGCTTTGTTCTTTGACAAGAGAAAGATAAGTGAAAATTTTTGTTTTGAAAGCATGAACTTAAATATGTTTAATAGATTATGTCCTAGTCTGAAGGCTAAGTCATAGTTGAAAGAAAGATATGATTTGAGTAAATTTAATGGAAGTGAAGAAAGATATGTTATTCCTATGCATAGAAAGAGTTTTTGGACTAATAAGTCGATGCAAGAACCTAGAATTGTTTTTTGCAGATTGCAAGTGCAACACTATGATCCTAGTGCATAGTACAAAAGAGGTTTGGGAATGTTTAAAAGAAAAAGAGGATTGACATTGTGCTATAATTTCAGATGACCGGGACATATTGCTAAGGAATGCCCTGGCGCATGTCCTATTTGTATTTGTTGTAAGATTGTGGGTCATGAGGTTGAGGATTGTCCAAGTGTGATTGATAAAGTTGAAAGGATGAACATGAGGCAAGAAAACTATGAATAAAGTCAAGAGACTAAGGGCATGTTAGAGAAAGAATTAGACAAATTTCATACTATGTTAGTGCAGTTGAAAGAAATGATGGATGTTCACAAATATGTCAATTTACTAGAGATCCTAGAAGTAAAACAACACATAAGTGGAAGAATAGAAGACTTCGACATAGATTGTGTCTTGGATGAAGAAACACAAGTAAATATTATGACACGAGACACTTGGGAAATTTTGGGAAATCCTATTGTGGTACCTTCATTGGGAAGGATAGGCTTGTTTAAGGGAAAGATGATAACCTTATGTGGAAGAGATACTAATGTACCTATTATTGTTCATGGAACATTATCTGAAGAATAATTTGAAATAATTAAGTTTGTTGGGGACAATGCCCCTTTCCCACTTTTATTAGGTAAGCATTGGATTGAGAAGGATCAGATCAGAAGAAAAGTAGGAAGAAGCTATAGAAAATAAAAAGAAAGAATTAAGGGATTTCATAGCTATAAAAATAGATTGACTAATAGAATAAAGAGAGGATAAGTCAAAGAAACAGAACAAAGTAACAACACAGGATGAACAGAAGGAAAGATAATTAGTTGTCAAGGTTGAAAGAATGCAACAAGGCTTGAAGAACCTATCTATGCAAGAAAAAAGCATGTCCACCCAGGAAGAATTAAGAGAAGGCATATTAACTTCAGACCCTTTGAGGGCATCTCAATAGTGCGAAGCCACTGCGCTAGGGGAAGATAAGAATAAGAATGGAAAGAGGATTCCAGAAATAGTTAGAGGGACTCAGATCACAGGGAAGAAGGAAAGGAAGCTCAATAAAAAGAAAGCTAAGTTGGAAAAAATACAAGAAGCTATAGAGACCATATGCAAGACTTCACAAGCTGGAACCTTGCAGGAGGTAGGTTCGCAAGATTTGAACCTCGCTCAAACAGTGGGACCATGCAAAATGGGACTTCTCCCTGGCGATGTTATATGACTATTGGAGGTTCCTTGACCGTTAGAACGACGCTCCATAGTGGTTAGAAAATGAATTTATGGGCTGATGGACCGCTTTTGGGACAATGAGAACACGCCATAATGGACAGATTCGCATTGATGGAAGCATTCCTGGCCGTTGGAAGAATCTGTTACGATACCCTGCTTATTTAACTTGTCGGTTGCTGCGCTAGGACCACTTTTTTCCACCTGTGATCAACTGAGCCAAGAAGAGAATTGTCCTTTTGTTGATCTATGAAGTCTGTTATTATCTGAAGGAAGACCCTACCTATCTGTTTGTCTACCCCACTTATCCATCTATTTAAAAGCAAGAATGTTGGGTGATACTAACGAATTAGAGAAGTTTGTCAAGGAAGTCCTCAAGAAGATAATGAATGACAGACCGATATCTGAAGGTGTCCAGGCATCGTCGACTAGCGGACTGCAAACTTCCCCTTCGAATGGACATCATTCTGGCCGTGTTAACCCCATGACTAAGTGTTGTGGTGGGAAATCCGCCTATGAACTAGCAAATAGGGTTATAGTATGCATGAAGATATGACCAAAAGAAAACTACTTTCTACTTTCATCCCAGACTTAATCCCCATTTCTTTTCAGCAAATACATGGTTAGACCAACATACCTTGTTCTGGATGGTCGATGTCAATCCTTCTTCATGCTTGATCGCTTGTTGGCAACTCTCCTCTCAAGGCTGACCTGCATACGAAACAAGCAACAAACTACACATGCATTTTACCTACAGACTAATGGGTTAGAGATTCAAACATTTATTTAATAAACTATGAAGAACTCATATAGTGGGATGAGAAAAGCATTTCTTTATTATTAACTTTAATGAATCAACTTACAATGTCGAGACCAACCATTTCTCCGCGAATCCTGATCCTAGGCTAAAGGATGGCTAAAGGGTTGGGACAATGGGAATATGCAATTGGGCAAAGTTTCTTTACTCTTTTTCTCCTCTTCCAAATGGGACCCCTAACCCTTCTTTTATAGGCTAGAAGAAGCTAGGTATTTGGACGAACCCTTGGCCATGCATGGAAGGGAGTTTCAGTTAACTCACCCAAATCTGTGTGTTCCATCAGAAAATTTCCTTTTTCCATGCTTTTTTCGGTCCACGCGGGCTGTTTGAGGTTAGCTAGCATGTACACGTGTGCAGTAATGGAGTAGGATGCATGGGACCTTATAAAAGAGGTTTTTTTTAAGAGTTGTTCAGTAGTTCTTTGGCAAAGAAGGGATCTGAGATGGCCTGATGCCAAGTAAACATATATGGTGTAACTTAGGGTTATAACAAATGCCCCCTAATGTGTGAGGTTAGAAGAGCATCTGATGGCCGAAATACATTACCAATCTTTACTGATGTGCCGAACAAGTGAGCCCAGGGACCAGGAACCGGGAGGCACCATCTACAAAATAACAACTGTCTCACCGAGGCGGGCATACCCATGCTCGGGATAAAATAGAATCATGGATACCAATCAAATACACTATAGATCCATGTCAAATAACTATATAAAGTGTAGCCACGAACAATACACAGCGGAGCTACATCTCGAAATCCAAAAGATGTACATATAGAGTATCCATCTTCTAGAAGATGATATGGCCTGATGGCTGGAGATGAGATCTTCAAAGCTCGAGAAACAACTTCAAAATCTTAAAAACTCAAGGTAGGAGTGTAATATGAGTGTACTACTTCACTACCCAGAGGTCTTCGATGGCTCGTCGGTCATGGACTAGATAATCTTGATGATCATATTGAAGGCTTCATTGATTTCGAACAAGGAATTGATTCGACATTCAAGATGGCCAGGTATGAGGGCAAGAGACAAATTGCAGAGGGGCCAACTCAAGCTTTGTAGAAACTTCCCTTGGACAACAACACGACAAATGATGAGACTTAGGCAGCATGGCATTAATCATAAGTTTACGAAGCAGGAGGCAGCGCAAACTCTCCATATGTTTGGAAGAATAACCAAACGGAGGAGGAAACAACTCTATGTAGCGAGAACAACTTCCTAAGGTCATACTACATCCCAAAGATTGATGAACAAATGGACAGATGTGCTTTATCCAAGGGCGACTCATTATGCTACCAATAAAGAAAATACTTTTCCCTTCCTCTTTTTGGGGTATATTTGATTTTTTTTTGTCTTTTTCAATAATTTTGGAAAAAGAATAAAGGAATGTTATGTTACAATGGAGGAATGAGTGTTACAAACATACAAGTTCAAGGTGCAAGGAAAAGACTAATGTTCAAAATAATGATACTCAGGAAAAATTCTCCGAGGGCCAAGGGTGTTAAGACGCAGAAGCAAAGTGCTACAAGGTTGGCATATAAGGTATGCAAACACGGTTAACAAAAAAAACAATGGTAACATCCTTCGATGTAAGTTTAACGAGCCAAGAGAAGGTAAGCTTGGTGGTTTTTCATATTTAGAGAGTCTGCAAAAAAGTAAAAGGAGACTCCATTGGGGTACCTTTTTCGAAGATAGTCTAGTTGGTTCGAAAAAGGGGTAAACTAGGATCAACAAGATGTTTATTCGAAACCATTTTAACGAGTGTGAGAAAGACAAGATCACTCGACCATTTTTTCATTTTTAAGGAGTCTGAAAAAAGCTTAACTATGGACTTCGTCAGGAATGTTCTTCTGGACCATTTTAACGAGTGTGAAATAATAAGGTCACTCGACGATCTTTTCAATTTTAGGAAGTCTGAAAAGAGATTAACTATGGACTCCGTGCGGGTTCCTTTTTCATAAGTTTAGTCCCTCAGGCCCAAAAAAGGGATAAAATTTTACCTGAGAGTACTCTTCTAGAGAACTCAAGTTCCATAGAGTATACCTTTGTTTGTACAGTTGACCGCCCGGACCGAAAAGGGGGTAAACTATCGTCGAACAGACGTGACTTCAAATTTCAGTTTAACAAGCATGAAAGGCCACAAGATCGCTCGACAATCTTTTCATGTTTATAGGGTTTGAAAAGGGATGAAAAGAAGACCCATTATGTTTTGGGAGTCCCGAGGATGAGGGCAAGAGTGAAGAAGAATCATGCAAATGAGGCTCAAACTCATATTCAGGAAAGACTACAAGGAATCCTGAGCCTACAGTGTTTTAGAGACAGCATGGATACCATAATGCAACCAAGATCTACCTAGGGCATCCATGTTCTAGTAATATCTACCACCAAGTTGCAACACTTCTAAAGAAGCTATGATGGTTCTGTGTCACAACCTGATGGGATCGATCCTATGGCAAAAGAAAAAGACAACAAGATACAAAAATCAGGGTAGAAACTTAACTTATATGCTCAAGTTGATTCTCGGAAAAAAAAAAATCACAGATCATCGAAAATTACTCAAAACTCCAAAAAAATGTCCCAATACCTGATCATATCCCTCCTATGCAACTCCTGAATCACTCTAAATGGTTTTTGGTATAAAGAAAATTATAAGGGAGGTCAAAAAAGTGACAAAAAGAGGCCAAAAAGTCTATAAATAGAAGCTGGCAGCTCATTATCACCATTGTTGGTTTGGAAATTGACTCTGGAACCAAAAGACCCCCTTTGTCAAAAGTGGTGATTCTGGGAACTATAGTGGATGAAACGAACTTCTGTCTGGACCAAGTAAGTACAAACTCCCTTATCTTGCATTTTAAGTCTTTATTTTTTCATTGGGTTTCATTTTTTAGGGGGTCGTCGACCTTTAAAAGGTCGTCCCTAGGTCCACGCGGGTTGTCTCAGGACAGGCCGCATGTACATTCGGGTAGAGTAAACTCTGCACGCATGTACACGTGACTGTTTCCATTACAGCATGCGTGGACCCCCTTATTGAATGAAAAAGGCTTAAAAATAAAGGTTTAACCCTCCTGAACCTTGGTGTTTTGCAGGATGTATGTCCATTGGAGAGAAAGAGAGCATGAAGAGGTGAATGAGTTGGTAGGGGAAGACCCCAATGTTGTGGCTACTTTGATGCAATGTGTGTTACTCAAGTTTTTCCTATGTCCTTTCATGCGGGCACAACCTAGGCTACTGAATGCCTTGGTTGATTACTGGCATCCGGATGGAGAGGCATTCATGTTAGAGGGGCAGTCACTGGTGCCCACAGTCGAGGACATTTACTTTTTGACTGGCCTCTCCAGGAGAGGGGAACTAGTCAACTTCCAGACTTTTCCTTTGGGGCCGCATAACATAGTAGAATTTATAGGTCTATACTGTGCAGATGATACAGACCGCTCGAGCACACAGGTTCCCATAAGAAATATCACTAACTAATCACTACAAGCGATAGTGTTTCTTATTGGGTGAATTACTGGTTCTGCGGCTCTACATTAGGTGTCCCGTGCACAGATGAACTGTGTAGTCCAGTGCTTAAATTCACAAGTTTTTTATTGGAGTACCACATTGCTTGAGTGGATGAAAAGGCAGCTGAGAGATTGTTGTTTTCAAACACATAGGAACTTCGGGTTCAGGACCATTCTGTGTTCATTCTTTTTTGAGAGAGTTCCGAGTTTTAGTCCTCAAGTAGTGGTACGAGGACATCGAGACTCTCTTCCTACTGTGTGTAGATGGGCAGTATTACTATCGCGACAGGGTGGCAGAAGGACCAATGAGTCCTTCGATGATGACTTCTTCATGTGGTTGTCATGATAGATCTTGGTTATCGAGGATTACCCTTATGCCAAGATTGATTTCACGAGAGATCCTGAGATACCAGTACCTCCTAGTCATGAGTGAGGGGAGATGGGTAAGTCTCCACCTTTGTAGTTTTTTTTTTGTGTTTAAACATATGTAATTTTTATGTTGTTTTGTTATATATATCATTTTTTTTTATACTAGAGTATTTGATGAATATGTGTTCGTTGTGTGCAGATGTGGGACCAGTGCGACCGACTGACTATGCGAGGAACGGGCATCGTCCTGGGCCAGGGGCCGCACCTGCTGTCGCAGGGGGACCAACAGTAGTAGGAGATCTTCCAGTTGAGGAGGCTGAGAGGGTATTGAGACGATTCGAGCGGAACTTTACTGCGCTCACTTGCACGGTCCCGATGGCAAAGATTGAGGACCTGCCACCACCTATGCAGCCTCATGTAGTGGGGGCACCATGGACCTGGGTCCAGTTATTTTGGCGTTTAGCTAACGTTGTGGACCAGTATAACAGGGCCCACAGGCCCTGACCTTAGCTAGACATTTTTACGTGCCACGAGCACTACTTGTATATATATTTTTTGAGGGCATAAGCCCCATGACTCGTGATTGGTCATATTTTTTAGGCACTTGCATCCATCTATGTACTCTAGTTACTTTATGATATTATATATGGGATTTTTTGTATTTTGTGTCTTATGGATCATGTTTGCAAAAATGTATTTACATGTTTATGTGAATGTTCTTTCATATGTGTGCAAGATGCCAATATAAAATTTGATTAGCTAGAGTATATGTAACTTGGTTTAATCTCCTAGGAACATGAAAATATGTAATATAATCAAAGTTTCATTCTAAGAGACGTACCCTAAGGAATCATCAATGTAAAGTTGGATCATGAACCCGGTATACTCTGTTTAACTGAGACACAATTAGTTGAGCGTCGAGATAGACCCAGAGATGAGAGATACCCAATGACAAAGCGTCACAAAGAAACTCAATAAATGCACTATACTCGGCGACATTATTTGTGGTGTCACCTAAGCATATACCTTCGGAAGATAATAATTGGCCTTGAGGTGTAAATATTACCCAAGCTGCGGAGGCAAGCCTCCGAGTGTGCCGACTAGCATTGTCTGCATGCCCAACGAACACCTTAGAATCACTTGACATTTTCCACAGTGACGAAAGATAACATCAACGACAAGTCCATAATACTAAAAGAAATTAAAAAGTAATAGTACAAAGACTATACATATGTTACAAAAAGTTACCCATAGTGACCTTCATATGAGTAATACTTCTTGAGGTACAGCCCATTTCTAGGCTCTTCCAAAGCATTCCCTTCAAAGTCAACCAGACTATAAGCACCAATTTTTAAAACCTCTTTTATGATGAAAGGTCTGAACCACATGGGTTTGAATTTTCCTACCCCCAGGGGGTCCTTATCTTGGTCATAGACCAGGACAAGATCGACTTCAGAGAAAATCCGAGGATGAACGGACCTATCATACTAACACTTGACCTTATGTTTATGAGCCTTGTTGGCCAGAGCCGCATCACGACACTACTCATTGAGCTGTTCAAGGTATACTAATCATTCTTCAAGTGGAGAAGTGTATGGCAATAACTTTACTGCCAACTTTAGAGATGGGATCTGACATTCGATAGGCAAGACTGCCTCCAGCCTGTAAATGAGTTGGAAAGGTGAGAAATTGGTTGCAGCTTTAACATATGTTCGGTAAGCCCATAATGCTGAGTATAATATCAAATGCCAATTTGACTTCGCTGAATTGATCGTTTGTTGTAGAATGGTGTTAAGAGTTTTGTTCACAACTTCCACCTGACCATTTTCTTGGGGGTATTAAGGTGACGAATTTTCTTTCCATAACCCAAGATTTGACGGTAACTCAGTCATCATCTATTTTTGAAAGTGACTGCCATGGTCAGTGACAATCTCTCTTGGGATGCCGAACCTTGCTATTATCTAGTTGAATAAAAAGAGAGTTGCAGTCTCTCCATCATCTTTAAACGTTGGCATAGCTTCCACCCACTTCGTGAAGTAGTCTACAGCTACGATGATATAGCGATGCCCCCTTGTTGACGGAGGGTTGCATGTAGTATAATCAATCCCCCACTTGGTGAGGGGACCAACTGTGATGACAGGAAACATGGGAGTAGGATGTGCCCTCATCTTTAGAGAAAAGATTTGGCACGGATGGCACTTCCTGACCGATTTGA
Source organism: Picea engelmannii (assembly GCA_009831015.1). Lineage (NCBI taxonomy): Eukaryota > Viridiplantae > Streptophyta > Pinopsida > Pinales > Pinaceae > Picea > Picea engelmannii. The sequence continues at coordinate 326,587 of ML782284.1, forward strand.
TACAATCTTTGATAAGTGTCGGCCAGAAGTAACCTGCTCGTAAAATCTTTTAGGCTGTTGCCAACCCAAACAAATTACCGCCACAAGCTCCAGTATGGCAATCGCTAAGCACTATAACCGCTTCTTTGTGAGTGAGACATCTGCGTAGGATGCAGTCTACACCTCTCCGATACAATGTATCATCGAGTATGAGATAATTCTTATCCTGATGGTGTATGCGTCGACTCTCATCACGAGAATCAGTGGTGGGGCACTTCAAAGTCTAGAGAAAGATAAGTATATCTCCATACCAGGGATCTGAAGAGGTGATTAAAAACATATCTCCTCTGATAGGTGACTCTTTGGTCACATGATCACCTGACTCAACCAGAAGTTTCGAAATAAGTTCTGCGAAGACCAGTGACTTTTTCGACTTCGTTGAAATGAAATCTAAGTCAAACTCCTGGAGGATGACTATCCATCTACTGATTTTTCCGCCTATTACCTGTCAACATGTACTGGAATGGATTCACGACAGCAATGATGGTGGTCTTGCGAAACAAAACATAATGACGGAACCATTGAACAGCATGGACTGCTGCCAACGTAAGTTTTTTTATATGAGAATAATTGAGTTCCAGTCCTACGAGGCCTCGAATCAGATAATAGATGACATATTCTGAGAACAAGTCATCTTCTTGAACTAAGACCATGCCTATGGTTGACTCTACTGTAGCCAGATATAATAAAAAATACTTGTTATAGTTGGGTGGCCGAAGCAGAGGGGCAGTTGTGAGTGCATGTTTCAATGCTGAGAAAGATCATTGAGCGGCATCGTCCCAATAAAAAGGAACGTCTTTTTTAAGTAAGCGCATAAATCCCTTGGTGATCTCGGTGTAGTTAGCGATAAAGCATCTTAGAAAATTCGCCTTGCCCTGTAGACTCTGAAGTTGAAGGATTGTGCATGGAGGGGGGAAATGAATTATTGCCTCAACCTTGAGAGGATCGACCATGATCCCTGTTGTTTACACTATGAAACCTAAAAATCATCCTGACGTTATGCAAAAGCTGCACTTGTTTGGATTCAAGCGAATCTAAAAGTAGTGATAATGTTCGAAGATAAGTTGGAGGTGTGTGGGATGATCTGTTCTCTTGTGAGATCGAGATGCTAAATCATCTAAATAAGCCTCGACTATATGCTTGAGGTTATGAAAAGAAACAGACATGGCCCACTAAAAGGTTTCTCTAGAATTTCTAAGACCAAAAGGCATCTTACGATACGCGAATGTACCCCATGGACAAATTAATGTCTTTTTGTGTTGCTCCTCGGGTTTGATTTGGATTTGATTATATCCTGAAAAATCATCCATGAAAGAAAAGGCTTCGCAACCCGCACATTCATCAATGATATGGTCGATGAAAGGTGTGGAAAAATGATCTTTGGGATAGGCCTTGCTCAAATCACGGAAGTCGGTACATACACAAATCGTGCCTTGTTTTTTATTGACCTGCACGGGGTTTAACACCCAATGGGTGAAATGGATAGGATAGATAAACCTGGATTTTAGCAATTTCTCAACCTCAACCTTAATGGTTGTTGCTTTCTTAGTATTAACTAGATGAAGCATCTGCCGAATAGGCTTGGTGTTAGGATACGTTGTGATTTCATGTTCAACTATTTTTGGGTCGATACCTGGCATTTTCTTATAAGACCAGGAAAAAACGTCGCAGAATTCTTTAAAATGATCTGTATAGAGTTGAATCTCTTCAGGGAAGCAGTCAGCTCTGATGAAAACATTCTCCATGACACTAGGGTTTCATGAGATATTGATCGGTATGGTTTTAGCGATGGTTTCCATATTACCCTCAGTATAAACTTCATGGGTAGCTAAGAGATTAATAGGACAAGACCGATCTCCTGTCATAGTCACGGCGAATTCTCCTGCTTCAATTCGGCTTAACTCTAGGAGGAAGTATGATCTGTGATGAAGATCTTCCCAGGGTTTGTCTGGACTAGTCATTGCTTCAATTATTTCTTCGTCAGAGGGAAATACCAAGTCTAACAAAACGGTGCCAGTGAGAGAACCCTGAGCCCAAATAGACTCTAGAAGTGGATCAAACTCTTATGCAGGAGTTGGATTAGTGTTAGCTAAATCTTGCTAGACTAAAGAGTATGCTACTTCAGCTACGGACAAGGGCATGGACATGCCCTGGTTCTCTATCCCATCCATTGTGGCCGATGGGGAAGGAAGTATCCATGGATTGTCAAAGTAAGTCATGCAGAATGACGAAACTTGAAAAATCTCAACTTTATGGTGATTGGATATAAACTTGATATCACCTTGCGGGGCTAGGTAATCGAAGGTACCCATCAAAGATGGGCACAAACCAACCCCTACGTTGACAACACCTGGTTGAGGATTATCAATCATCGGGAACGTGGATGCCCCCAATGCAGGGTCAAGTCTGGAGAAAGACAATTGACCGATGATCACTATCCAACCTTTGTGTGGAAACAACAAGACCCGGAAAACTGTAGCAACCATAGATTGCATGGCATAAGTCCAACTCCTTCCTAACAAGAGATTATAGTCGATGGGGGCATCGACTACCTCTACTTCGACACACATGGTCTTCCCTCCTAACTGCATGGGAAAAGAAGGAAGGATACCATGTGGTCGGAACAAATGACCGTCGAAACCAATGAGGAGAGTAGGTGACGGAGACAAAACAAGCTGGCCAACAACCTTCCAACATGCCAACGACATAACACACGTTGAGGCGCCCTCATCAACCACCATGTGGAAGATATTTCGAGTAAATTTTTTTGTGGGATAAACCACTACTATCTGAAACGCTATGTGGTAAGGAAAACGAAGTTTTAAGTCAGTTGTATCCAGCATGATTGTACCCGGATTACAATTCTCGGTAGATCCTAAAGCGGTTAACAGGGCTTTCCTCTGGGAAGGGAAACTTTGGAGGACCTCCAAAGTGGACATCGCACAAGGGGTTTGTGATAAATCTTCCAACACAGAGTAGTTCTGGGTAGACCTTGTGTTTGGGTTATGAGAATATTTTTTAAATGCACCTTTGGGGATGCGTGTCATTGTGTCACACAACGTCTTCTCAATCTATAGAGGAAGAGATGGGAGTTTGGCTTCTTGGCACTTCTCAGAAGTGTTTGGTTTACTATAGTCATGTGCTCTAGTTTATATAAAAGCATCACTCCTCACCATATATACATTCATGGATGTAGGGTTGTTTGTAGGTGGAGAGGGTCCTTGGCTGCCCCCTTCCATGCTTACAGAGGCCTGTGTTAAATTTTTCCCATGTTGGAATGGATTGGTTAACACAACAGGTTGTTGCTATGTCACAAAATTTTGGGCCTCTGCAAGCCAGGGACAAAGGTGGGTCGGGTGGTCCTCCACGCAGAGGTTTCATGGATACCTCACCTTTCATTTCTTAATATTGCCCCCGCCAGCATTATCAGTGGGTTTCTTATCCCCCTTACCCTTATTTCGTTGTTTTTTCTTTCCTTCAGGCTACTAGGTGGCCTTTGGATTAGTCGATTGCATTGTGTGTACATTCGATGTTTTGGTAGGGGGAGCAGCCAAAGCAGTAGTTTGGTTGGCCGTTGTGTGTTGTATAGACAATTGTTGCAACTGATTCGTTAGTTTCTCAGTGGGATTTGTTTGTGCTGAACCAACAATACCATCGGCATGTGGTCCAACTCTCTGTCTGGTTTTATCAAGTATTGAGCATGGTGCATCTGGCAAGATCTTGTATAATAAATAGGACTAAGAATAGATTATCTCAAGTTGTTGAGCTCTCATGCTGGCGTCTTCTTCAAAAAATACTCCTGACGTCGCGACGTCTTTGGAAAACTGTGCAACCAAAGACTTAAGAAACCACTCGAGCAGGAATGCTGGTAGGACTGGTGCCTTAATGAAACTCTTTCTGCACCTCCATTCTCGAATGTGATCAGAGATATGGTCCGCTTTAGTTTGCAAGAAATTGGCCAGCAATTCGGTGCCAGCGTTGTATCTCACAGGAAACTGGAAATGGTTTAGGAAATCCATCGCTAGTTCACTGAAGGAAGAGTATCTTGAGAGGTCGAGCTCAATGTACCATTTCATGTCACTCCCAATGAGAGTACGTTGAAACAATCGCAACTGTATGGAGTCATATTTCAACGAGTTAGATGAGCACCAAAGATGGAAGGTAGTCACATGATCTCCTGGATCTTCGTTAGGCTTGGCTTCAAACTTTGGGATGTCCGAAGGAAACTTCATTCACATAGGAGACCAATGTGGATCATGACAGATAGGATCATTCAACAACCTTGTCAAGTCTATCAAATGCAAGGTTTCTAGGAAAGGTAGTTTTGGTTGTTAGTGATAACCTAGGAAAAAGGGGCCTGGAGTTTGACTGGAACCAGGTTGTCAGGAAAAGTTTGGCTGCTGGCCCGGATTCTAGTAGAAACCATGGCCATGGCCAGCATATAGATTTTGTGTGTGAGGAGACATCATCAGTGGATTTCTGAAATAGGACATAGATGGTTGGGTATGCATTACATTCGAAGGACTTTGGGAAGGATTGCTCCATGTTGGTCCCGTGGGGATAGGCATAGTGCTTTGTCTGGGGTTCCATTGATTATGAAAAGAATTACCCCAGATTGGCATTCCTGATGAGGGAACTGATCCCTGCCAAGAATTCCAAGGCCTTGATGTGGAAGAAGTTCCTGGGTGTGCCCCTTGTGCAGGAATAGTACCCTGCATAGGAATAGGTTGTCCGAAACCGGGGTTGCCCCAGTTGGGAAAGTAGGTGACGAGAAGGCATTGTTACCAAATGCACTGAACAAAGAAAATGGTGCCGAACCTACCGGCATACTATGCGAAGGTAGTCCTTGACTCCCTGCTCCAAGTAAACTATGGTGTACAGGTTTCCCGATGGTTTTCTGATGCAAGCCACCGAGTGAAGGGGACGAAGGAAGTATATGACCTCCCCCTTAAGGGAAAGCATTAAAAGGAGTAGGAGTGCCCCCCATGTGTCCTTGCAGAGGAGCATTAGAGCTCCCTTCCCCTAGACCTAAAGTCTGTAAAGTAGAGTAGGAAAGTACACGACTTGTACTTGAACTAGGCATCCCGTATGAGAACGGAGGGCCTGTCGCACTTGGTGTGAAAGGGGTTGTGGCCACCACCAAAGATGGGATCGGACCACTATGCGATGTAGTGGTGGTCGAGACCTTGGTGGCTCAGACTGATGATGGTGGGTTAGGAGGTGGAAAATCTCCTGTGGTGACAACCGTAGTGGGAATTGAAGAATTCCCAGAAGGAGTAACAACATTTGTTTCCATTACTATGTGTGACACTGTCTAGCACTTGTAAGGATGAATCGGTATGATGGTGGGTGTCGAAAGATCAGTGGTGGAGGTTTCAACTAGAATAAAAGCTTGTTCTCCAAGGTCTAAAATGGTCGATTCCTCTGGATGTTGGTCGGGCAAAATTTCTTGTGACCCGGTCGCTTCAAAAGACCCTTGTTGGTCTAGATTTCACCTTAGTGGTGGCGGGGGTGGCTCCAGTGTAACCGGCGGCAGGCCAAGAAGCCTTCATGACCGGTGGAGCTTGTGATCCTCCACTTTGTGAGAAGATCAAAGACACACTAGGGTAGTCTAACCGTTCAAAAACAACACACACTAAAAAAGTCCCTAGAAGATAAGACAGGCAAACACTAAATTAATTGGAAGAACAGTTACAACAACCAACACTAGAGCAACTTACCGGTGTAAGTGAAACTCAGAAATGGAAGCACCCTCTATGTATACTCTACAAAGAATGGATCTATGTCTATCCTAGGTACCACGGTATACCCCCACAGTCACCTGTGTATGTCCCTAAAAAAGATAGGCAACTAGGTTTCCAGTGCGTGAACAATCACCAGGCGGGTACAGTCGAAAGTCGGGTAGGCCACAATGAGAAGGGTATCGAGCCCCAAACCTGTCAAGGGTATCAAAAGCAAGTGGTTTGGAAGACAACTGAGGATCTCGAATGGATTCAAGACCCATGAAGCCCCGTGGCAAATGCAATCAACAGTATCCCAAAACAAGCCCTCTATATGTGTTCTCCACTACGATTGGTCCATCTTTGGAGGGGTTATCTCTGCTACCTTTTTGCACGTGACCTCATGTTTATCCCCTATGTTAGAGGGGGGTCCCAGATAAATTTCATGATACTGGACTTAGACACTCCCTAAATCAGACTCCAATGTTTGATTTTAATGGCCTTGAAGAGTTTCCTCTCCAACCTAATCCAAGGCCCTAATCCTGAACTAGTTGGTTAACCCTACAAACATAAAAGTCTAATAAATTTTAAATTTAACGTTAATTTTATGGCTTATATTATGTCAAGGGGTATGAAAGCTAAACTGATGATGTTTTGAAATACAAAAGTAAAAAATGAACAGAAA
>ML782284.1:333085-361846 GCA_009831015.1 Picea engelmannii
AAAAAAAAAAAAAAAATCACTCGGAAGGATTTCACTCAGCTACGAGCTACTTACGATCTAATTAAACTATCAATAACTTAAGAAAACAAATATTTTTCCCTGGCTACTAATGCAAAATCACACTTTTCAACCCAACAAGAAAATGAAAGAGATTTTTTTATTTATTTAAATGCTGATAAAGCAAAAAGGAAAAATACCAACCAGTAAAAAACCAAGAAAAACAATTCTAGCCTAATCGCAGATTGCAAAGAATCACTTCAAAAAATCATACCCTAGCAACTTAAAAAATGGCTCTCACACTTGTCTAAAAACCCTAAAGAAAAAAAAAATTAATGACAACTTTTAAATGAAAAAAGGCAAGCTAAGGCCAAGATCAACCCTAAGATACTGACTGCTAGGACAGAGATTCAAAAACCTGAGAGGTATAACTCTTATCAAGGGAAAGGATGATTGCCTTACCCTCAACAAAAATATCCTGCACAAGCATGCTACTGATAATCCAACAACAAGTGTGTGAATGTGATCTGTATAGAGCCAGAGGGCGTGTACACGTGGTCTGACCTTCTACAGGCCGCGTGTATCTCTAAAACTATGAAAAAAATAACAATAGACAATCCAAACCAGGAAGAGACCACTGATATTGAGAACCAGGATCTCTTGAAGGCTTGGACACTCTCTTTAATAGAAAAAGAAAACAATGTAAGGAAAAAATTTGTAAAACAAACCAATCTGAGACAAGATTGCAAACAACCAAGACTGAGAAAGAATTCCAGAAAACCCCTGAGAATGTCTGATTCTGACAAGGAAAAGGATGACTGCCTCAATTTTTTTTTGGAATCTAAACGCTACTGCTACTTCTTCAGCTAGCATTTACACGCGGGCTGTAAGAGAGTAGGGCACGGGTACACACGTGCAGACCTTATATAGTTTGCGTGTACCTCTATGGGTCTCAAAAAAACACAGTCCAACAAATAACAAAGATAGTTGGTATGGAAAACCAGACTCTCTGCTAGCTCAGACTTTCCAGAAACTTAAAAAAACAGGCAAGAAAACCAGTCTTTTAAAACTACCCAAAAATACTCCTAGGAACCCTAGAGACTTCCCCAGTATGTTCAGCAATTCGATTGTGGTGGGAAATCCCCCTATGGACTAGAAAACAGGGTTATAGTATGCATGCAGATATGACCAAAAGAAAACTACTTTCTACTTTTGTCCCAGACTTAATCCCCATTTCTTTTCAACAAATACATGGTTAGACCAACATACCTTGTTCTGGATGGTTGATGTCGATCCTTCTTCATGCTTGATCGCTTGCTGGCATCTCTCCTCCCAAGGCTGACCTACATACAAAACAAGAAACAAACTACACATGCATTTTACCTACAGACTAAGGGGTTAGAGATTCAAACATATATTTACTGAACTATGAAGAACTCATATGGTGGGACAGGAAAAGCATTTCTTTATTATTAACTTTAATGAATCAACTTACAATGTCGAGACCGACCACTGCTCCACGAATTCTGATCCTGGGCTCCTCTTCAAATGTCCTCCAACTTCTTTTCTTTGTATCTCTTCTTGCACAAGGATGGCTAAAGGGTTGGGACAATGGGAATATGCAATTGGGTAGAGTTTCTTTACTCTTTTTCTCCTCTTCCAAATGGGACCCCTAACCCTTCTTTTATAGGCTAGAAGAAGCTAGGTATTTCGACAAACCCTCGGGCATGCATGTCCGGGAGTTTCAGTTAACTCACCCAAAGTTGTGTGTTCCATCGACAACTTTCCTTTTTCTGTGATTTTGTCAGTCCACACGGGCTATTTGAGGTCAGCTAGCATGTACATGTGTGCAGTAATGGAGTAGGGCGTGTGGGACCTTATAAAAGAGGTTTTTTTAAAGAGTTGTTCAGCAGTTCTTTGGCAATGAAGGGATCTGAGATGGCCTAATTCTAGGTAAGCATGTATGGTGTAAATTAGGGTTATAACACTAAGTAGAAAAGTAAGCACCGTAGCGATCTGGCTAATGCGAGTCATATCCTGTCGATCCTACCTGAGTACATTTCACCTTTGGCTGGCGCCATTCACCACGACAACATCCCCCGAGATTATGAATACACCGTGTTCACCGCGTACATTTCGAAAGGAATATGCATAGTTGGGAGTCAGTTAGGACAGATCCCACTATTAAAGAACATCAAATTCAACTTGGGAGACCGAAAGAACTACGCTATGTTGGCGCCCCACTGCTACTTGAAAAAGTAAAATGGGAAGAATCCTCACCTAGTCTCATAGTCATGGATTAAGGGGTTGGGGCAGTCCACTGTGCTGAATGTGATGAAGATTCCCCATTTTGGACGCCACCAATAGGTTAATTCTTGCATTAAACTCCTCCTATCCTGCTATCATGGTAGATACTTGTGGCTCAACTGAAGGATTACTGTGGATCTGGCGTTGATCCACCAAATAACAGGCTTAAGTATGAAGGAACCTGACCCTCAACAATTTTATCCAGGGAAGGCCTCAAACCATTCCCTGGCATAGTGCATCAAGGAAGCGTACAGAGAAGTTGAAAAAGGAAAGCGAAGTTACAAGGTATCCTCTATACAGGATGGCATAGTGCGCCTTGCTTTCCAACTCATAGCTGACAAGCTCGTAACAAATAATCGCCCCACACAAGTCACCGAGTTCATGGTGGACCTCTCAGGAAAATGTGTGGAGGGAATGTAGATGAACTGGGCGAGCTACCTCGTCAATGAACTAGAGAAATATTGCCACGAAGCCCATGATTTGGGATATGAATTCCACTACAGCTAGGTGATCATTTTGATCACATTTGTCGCTTGGAAAATCCCTGAAGTAGCCACCTTCCCAAAGGTCAAACTCTCAGAGCCATTGGCCACTCAGTTTTCAACCTTGTGTTACACCAACGACATGACGAAGCAGTGGCATTCCAATGTCGTGTTTCATGAATACTACCAACAATTAAAGGTTTCCATTGAATCATTTATGCACATGACATCATGCACCTTGCACCAGTACTGACCAATAGTGAATTTTCTTGTAGAACCGCATTTCATTTACATCACTACGCGTAGAGAAGAGAACCAAGAAGATTTACAGTCGTACTACAAGCTAACATATGAAGACATGGAGAAGATCACAAAGGAATGGCCAGCGGAATTTCTTCTACCTATCATTGATGTAGAAATATCTAACACTAACACCATAGGAAGCCTCATAGTCACCTGGGTTGAGTATGTCAAACAGTCCAGTGGGACGAAGAAGAATAAAAAGAAGGAAGAAGTCCAGGATATAGAGACTGATGAAGAGGACAATGCTTCGTAAGATAATGATTCTGGCTCGCAAGGAGGAGAAGACAAAGAAGAAGGACAAGCAGGAGGGGATAAATGAGAAAAACAAGGAGGAGGCAAAGCTACACTGCCTGAAGACCCCCCTACTAGAAAAATCACACTGTAGAAGAGGAAGGTTTCTCCAAATAAACCTTCAGCAAGGAAGAATATGTGTGTTAATAAGCCCCAGTTGGAGGCCACACTCGCAGAGGATAATATCAGTCTGGTCTATGGAGATATGGAAGATGCTTCCAAGGACATCTTGAAGAGATATGGAGAGAAGAAGGAGGAGATATATGGAAGGATCGAGAAGGAATTGAAGGAATTACAATAAGTTATTCATTTGGTCCGCGCAGTACCTACTGTGCCTTTCTCGTCACAGATTAGAGAATTGGGGGATGAACCGGCCCAATTGAGAAGACTTGTGGATCTAACAGAAGCTCAACTTCATAGAATTCAAGAAGAGAAGGAGAAGGATACTGAATCCTTGAAACAATAGAAATATGAAGCCTTAGAACAATTACGAGTAGTGTCGTACAGTGTAGCCACCTATGAAAGTGAGAGAGGAGATTTTTAGGCGATGCTCCAGGAGGAAAAATCCCAGCTACAGAGAGAAAACGAGCAGTTTCTCATATAATAGGACATGGTCAAATAAGTGTTGAATAAATCATGTCGCTCTGTACCAGGCTTGGTACAGGAGGACTAGGATCTGGTTGAATTTCAAATAGTGAAGCTCGTTGAGATCATCCAGCAGCTTCAAGTCAAGATAATAGACTTGGAGGCCCAAGTAGTACCGAGCACTCTGCAGGAGGTGTGCAACCAGAGGAAGGAGACCGCTAAGAACACACTATTAAGGATAAGAACCCTCGCCTCAGAATGCAAACAACTGAGCGATAGACGTGCACAGACATATGAACGTCTCATCGAGGATCCAAAGATGAGAAATCTAGAAGCACAGTTACAGGAGGTGCAACAATAGGCATTTTCAGTGCAAGTGCAGATGAAGTTGCTCACTGTGCTTGAAAGAATGAAAATATCCCAGGAGCAGTGCACAGTGCAACAACAGATCACTTCCCTCCAGGGAAAGGTAATGGAAATGATGCAGAAGATACAACCTGTGCAGGATGAAGCCTGCAAGGTGTTCGAATAAATTGATGGACAGGGCTCGCAATTGGACCAAGTGGTTGCATCAGCAAAACAACGCCTGAAAGGGCTTGTTACAGAGAAGACGATCCAGGATCTTGCTGAGTAGGAGGCTCAGGTGAAGCAGCAAGTTGAGGCAACTCGAGTTAATATCGAGGCCTTTGAAGCAACATTTTTTGCACCTGAGTGACTCGGGACGAGTCACAGGTGAGTGTTGGGAGCCTGTTGACCCTTGAACAAGTTTTGAGGAAACCTTGGTTAGATTTGGCCCACTTTTTGACTTCGAGACATTGGTCGAGGAAGGAGCGCCCAGGCGAAGATGAGATCATGGATCTCACTTATTTTTTGGGCTATGTGGACCCATTAAGGGATAATTTAGGTTTTTTGTAATGGGTTATGGGATGTCATCCATGGGGTTTTTCCCATGTTTGGCCCTACTGTAAGGATTTGTAAAAGTATAAATAAAAAAATAATGTAAGATAGAAGTAGTGGTCTTTTGAGCTAAGTGCAAGTAGTTAAATGGATTTGTGCAAAGGAATGTATGAGTATTAAAGATTTGTGCTCGATAGAGGGTTGGATCTATTCCTTGACCTAGTTTTGGAAGGAGGATTTGGTGCTCAGTGCGCAGATCTCTTGTTTTGTGCGAAGCTTGACTTTGTGGCTTAGTGCATAGGAGCGAATGAATGTAATATTAGAGCACATAATAAATAAGGCGAAGCGGTTGGTGGATGTAGCCCCACACTTGGGTGAACCACATATATCTTGTGTCTTTGGTTTTCTTTTTGTTGTGTTGTTTATGTTATGAATCTGCTCAATGCTTTGATTATTATGTATAGATATGTTATTTCTTAAGTGCTTTACTTCTGTTAAGGGAAAATGAATGTTAGATCTAACTTAGTTCTAAGTGCTCAAGATATATAATCATTTAGTGTTACTATGACTATCTATCTTTGGGTATGTTCTGAGATGTAAATAAGGCTATTAAACTAATGCATATCACCTTCTAAGTGTTAATAGAGTACTCCGTGAAGTGTTGTTATCACAGATCTTTGTCCCAGATTGGTTACAGACACCTGCATCCTGTAACCCTCCTTCCTCTACCTCAGGTGAGACCTCGCCTACTTCGCAGGTGTTGCCGAAAGGGCCAGTAGTCAGGGTTTTGTTGGTGCATTGTTAAGAATTGAACCCTAGGTATTCCCCTCTTCCAACAGTCACCATATTTCTCCCATGGATATCAAGGTGGAGCAAGCAAAAATTGAAGTAATAATCAATCTTCAATCTCCAATAACACAAAAATAATATGTATCTTTTTAGGGCATGGTGATTATTACCATCAATTTGTTGAAAAATTTATGAAAATTGCATGTCCTTTACTTATACTACTTAATAAGAATGCAAAGTTTATCTATATTAACAAGTGTCAATGTGCTTATGAAAAATTAAAATAAATATTATCTACAACACCCATTTTAAGAGGGTCAAATTGGTCCTTGACCTTCCATATATCTATGGATTCTTAGGACACTGCCATTGGAGTAGTACTTGGGCAGTGGAAGGAACAAAATCCCTATGCTATATACTTTAATAGTAATAACTTGACTCCTGCGGAACTAAACTACAGGGTAACAAACAAGTAATTCCTTGTTTTTATTTATGCTATAAATAATTTATGTCACTATATCACAGGCTATCCAGTATTGTTTCACACCAATCACTCTTCCATTCGTTACTTAATCAAAACATTAGTCATCAATGGTAGAGTGACCATGTGATTTTTACTACCATATGAATTTGACATAACCATTATTGATAAGCCTGGAAGGGATAATGTCATCATTGAATTCCTATCGAGGCTCACCAACAATGGCAATGCAACTCTTGTTGAGGATGTTTTTCTTGATGAGCATATTTTTTCATTATCTACTAACTCCCCATGGTTCACAGATATTGATAATTACTTGGTTGTAGGAAAGCACCCTACACACATCTCACTAAAAGAGAAGCAACAGATTATCAAGAAAAGTTCCCATTATTCCTAGATCAAAGGTTATCGCTTCTACATTGGGCCTGATCTCATAATCTAGTGTTGTGTTATAGAAGACAAGATCCATGAAATCCTATTGGAATATCATGATGGTCCCTATAGATGACACTTTGCAGACAAAATAATCACTTACAAAGTATTCGATGCAGGGTATTACTAGCCCACCATATTTCGAGATGCCCGAGAGTACATGAAAAGTTGTGACAACTTTCAATGGATGGGATGATATATTTAGATAGATGAGATGCCACTTCATACTTGACTTATGGTGGAACCATTTGAGAAGTGGGTGGAGGAAAAAGAACTCTCCCAAGTTATAGAAGAACCAGTGTCATAATTCCTCTATGGAGAAATCTTTGTATGATTTGGGGTGCCAATAGAAATCGTCACATATGGAGGAGAACAATTCACTTCCAACCATATTCAGGAAATCATGGAATAATACAATATCAATCATGGGATAACCTTACCATACCACCCATGGGATAAAGGAAAATTCAAAAGTTCTAATGCAATTTTGGAATCCATACTAAATAAAATTGTCTAATAAAATATTAAGGATTGGGTAGAAAGACTTCTAGAGGATTTGTGGGCTTACCATACTACATGGAAGAACGCTACATGATTTACCCCTTATGAGATTGTATATGGTACATAGGTTATCCTCCCTATTGAGATAGAAGTGAAGACACTAAAGATGAAACTATAGTTAGGAATGGATCTATTAGAAGAAAAGCAGAATCAAGTGAACTATATCAATGAGTTAGATGAACAATGTCAAGTGACCCTACATCATACCTCTATGGTTAAAAAACAATGAGCCAAATGGCATGATAAATTCATCAAAATGAAAAAGTTCCATCCATGGGATTGGGATCTTATATACGACTCCAGATTCAAATATTTTAATGGGAATTTTTAGACACATTAGATAGGGACATATGATATTGACATTGTCTATGACAATGGGGTAGTGAAGCTGCCTACCATTAGTGAAATAAAGATTCCATTAATTCCCAATGGACATCATTTGTGACTATATAAAAATCCATTATCAAAGGATGCATTCATTAAGAATCATTCCACTTGTTGGTGCAGTGATGACCTAGATATTGTAGGAATGATAGGTGCAATGCCTAGCATCAACATCAAAGAAATAATAATAATAATAATAATTGTATCTATGAAAGATCTCTTTGGGTGCATTTAGACAAATGTCATTTGAAAAATAGTTTCTTGTGGATGAAATTGGCATATATATATATATATATATATATATATTTGGTCATCAACCATTCCCAGATATCAAGTTTCTCTTACAGATCCCTACATCCATTCTCTACTTCAAGCCTATGTACAATTTTCTGGCTTTAATATGGCTGAATCTTCTGAAATTTCCCAACTTCATACCACTACATGTCTTCTCTTTGTCTCTACAACTATGCCAGTGCTTAATCCTAAATTACATCAACGTGCTACATCTGAAAGCGTGGTGGTTGGTCCTGACAATGTCTCCCCTCTTACTCTAGGTTTTGCTAAACTCACTGTTGTTGAAGAATTGTCTGCAGAATATGAACCTATCTCTTCCAAGATATCACCTCCCATGGCTAGAGAATTAAAGATAGAACAAAATTCATCTGGAAGAAATGTCTTAAGAATAGGAAGATCACAAAGCACAAGAAATCAAGATTTAGAAAGGCAATTGTCTTCTCTTTCAGCCAGTAGCTCTGATTCAACTCAAAGAAGATCTTCATTCTCTAATAGATCATCCTTATCCTCCTCCTCATTTTCTAAAGCCCCTGTATATAAACCTGTCTTGAATAAATCTGATTTAGATAATCATCTGTTGACACATCAGAAAGGTTCTAAGAATTGTTATTATTGTAAAAAGAATATCCCTACACAAGAGAAAACCTCTGAGCTTTCTGTAAAATCTAACATATCCCATGTACCATCTGCCCCTAAGAATTTTAGGACATTCCAGTCAGAAATAGAACACAATGGCCAACATGCCAACTGTTCTGAATGTCAAGATCTAGCCATCCCTATGCTAAAAATGATAAATGCCCCTTTGTCAAGGAGTGACAGGGATAAAAAAGCTACTCTACCACACAAAAGTCTTGGACTAGGAAATCACACTTCTGCATTCAAAAATGATTTAGTAGCTGATCTAGATTTTATAAAATATAGAAAAGCAGATGCAGAACCATCTCAAGATATTGTGAGACTACAAAAATATGCAAACTATCAGTTAGTTTGTCTTGCATAGAACATTGATGATATAGCGCAATATTTGATACAAACTAAGACCCATATGAATGGTTTGCATTCAGAAATTGATTTCTTAGAAAATAATCAAGAACAGATGAAGTCTCAACTTGAGAAGATTCTTGGGAAATTAGAAATAATTCAGACTGTAGTCTTTAGTCTGAAAGATTCTTTTGAGGAAGAAAATAAAACTCCTTCCCCCCTTCAAATTCAAGATATTGAAAGAAATGCCTCTTTCAAATGGTTTGGTTCTTCAAGTTCCAAAGAAGAACAAAAACATCTAACTCTTAAGCAGCTCGCTAAAGAAGTTCCCAATCCAGCTCTAGCAAGAATTGCTGAAGTTCTGGAAATTGTTGTTGAAAAGATAGAGTTAGTTAAGAAACAATCTTCTGAATTAGAAGATGATATTAGAAAAGCATCACGAGCTAGGTCTTCACTAGTTCCTTTTATCAAAGCAATAGATGATGCTGAAAGTTCCACAAAAAATGCACCCCATTCATCACATGATGATGCAGGTGGAAATGCTTTCCAATCTGCTTGGGAAAAGTGGTGCAACGCAAAATATGGTTCATCCAAAAAAGTCCCCTTTGATCCTGCCAACTCTTCTGAACATGCTTCATTCTCAAGAGAGAATATTGAATCTGCACCCATTACAAATCTGAATTGCAGATCAAAAAATGAAATGATGATGATAATTTAGAAGTGGCAAGCTTGGGCAAGAACCCAAAAATTGATATTCAAAGACAAGGTAACTTGGAGCGATTTAGCTTTAAGATTAACTTAGGGATTTACTAGAAATTTAGGACTCTAGTGGGACAGAGTTCGAGAAGAAGACAAGCTTAAATTACTAAATAATAATAGTCCAATTGAAGAGCTTGTTAAAGCTGTAGTGCATGAATTCTATGGAAATATAAAGATTGATTCTAGTCATTATGCTGATTTATTTATGAATCAACAATTATGCCATATATCGCAACTCCCAGAATTCCTCTGTACTATGCAAGATTTATTGTACAAAGCCCATGACCCAGAAAATGTAGCATATTTACTAAAGTATTTATCTGCTATGCCTGGTAAAGTACCCAACATAGTTAGAGATAGACTTGAAGAATTGGATATTGATATAGCACAATTGTCTCTAGCAGGTTTTCACGAGCATATTGTTATGGCTCTGCAAAAAGAATGTATTAGGAAAAAGACTAATAAATCTTTAAAGAAACAATTAGGTTTCGACTCTTCTATCTGTGATACGTTTGCAGAAACATATCACTTTGGTTGTAACAAGAAACATAGAAGGAAGGGATCCTGTAACAAGGATTGTGGCTATTTTAAATGCAAAACTAAGTCTAAAGGATTTTCTAAGAAATATCCTAAAAGATTCACAAGAAACAGTCATTCCAGAAAGAAAGCCTACTTCAAGCGCCAACCATAGAATCATAAAGCAAAGCAGTCCTCCTACTTTATTTGTAAAAAGCCTGGCCACTGGGCTTCTCAGTCTCCTCTATGGTCTAAGACTAAATTCCAAAATAAGATAATGGATCTTTTTCAGTCTGGTTATGATCCTTCCGAATGGGAATTAGTTGACAACTGTTCAGATGGTGAATATCTGTCTCTCATTGAGGATAGTGACTCCTTTCTTGAAGATAACCTCTATGACCAAAATTCTGATACTGACTCAGAATTATCCCAGATAGATGAAACCCTTCATTTTCTTGACATTAAAATGATGTCACCCTATATAGACCTCCCAGACCTTCTCAAACAAAGGTCTGATCTTCAAGACAAATTGTCTGTACTCACTCCTGGACAATTTCAACTCTCTAGATGCTATACTTCACAAATTGCTCAACTCTTTTCCCAAATTTCTAAGATCCATCAGCCAAGCGTGGTGAATATTCAAAATTACACACCCACAGATGCTAATTTTATCCCAGCACAAAGAAAAGAGTCTAGAGCAAAACGTATTGTTAGATTTTCAGAACCTATTCAGGAAATTCAGTCAGAGGATGAATCTTTAGACAATACTATATTCCATCTAGAAGAATCAGTCAAAGAAAAAGAAGCATTAGTTGTTGATTTATGGAAGAGCTTAAAGCTACATAATAAAGAATTGAACTTTCTCAAGATGAAATGAGATGAACAACTAGAAAGAGAAATGTTCAATGAAGATATAGAAATTGAACCATTTGAGTCTAAGCAAGTGAATGGCTTAGATGATAGATTGGTTATACCTGTAAATATAAAAGTCCAAGGATATCTGCAATACACTTTAGATGCACAACTTGATACAGGTGCAATGAATTCCTGTGCTAAGCATGGAGAGATCCCATCTTACTATTGGCAACCAATAGATATCTCATTCAGAGATGTCAACAAGTCTGAAATAAAGATCAAATATATTGCTCCAGATTTCCCTATACTCATACAGGAAGAAAAAGTATCTGTTACACTTTACTGTTGTGATACTGGTGCAGATATACTATTAGGACAGGATTTTGTAAATAAATGTTTACCTTTTGTTATAGGTAGTAACTTTGTACATATTACAGTTTTGGGTAAAATAGTCAAAGTACCCAGCAAGTCTTGTTATGAAACAAGAATTGTAGTAAAGCAAACTTTCCAACAAATTGAGAAATCTGCAAGCAGTCTGGTACATATTCAAAAGATCATTGGTCATGCTGAAAAGCATGGTATAGAAATGATAAAAGACATTAAAGATAAGATAAAATCTGATTGTACATCAAACTATCTGAATGCCCTTTGGACCAGAGAAAAATATTTTGTCAGTCTGCCCTATAAGGAAGATTACACTCCAAAACCACAGAAAGCCTCTACAAATCACATGTCTCCCACAGAATGTGAATACTGTTAGAAAGAGATTTCAAAACTCTTAGAAAGAAAGTTGATAGAGATTAGTAGGAGCCCTTGGGCTTGTCCTGCCTTCTATGTCAACAAGCACAGTGAACAGAAAAGAGGAAAACCTAGAATGGTGATAAACTATAGAGATTTGAATGATGCTCTACTCCCTATCAGGTTTCCTTTACCATCCAAAGAGTTGTTGTTTTCAAAGATCGGGAAGTGTAATGTTTTCAGTAAATTTGATTTGAAAAGCGGATTTTGGCAAATTGGGATAGTCCCTAAAGATAGATACAAAACTGCATTTGTTGTCCCAAATGGTCAATATCAATGGAAAGTGATGCCTTTTGGTTTGAAGAATGCTCCATCCGAATTCCATAAAAGAATGGATGATATCTTCAAACACCTCAATTTTGTAATTGTATATATTGATGATTTGCTTGTTTGTTCTGTAGATTGCAAAGCTCATGTACAACATTTGAAGGTTGTTTATGACCTCTTGTACAAACATGGTTTGGTGCTCAGCCGTTCGAAGCTTTGTTGGGCACAGACAAAGATTGAGTATATTGGGTTGATACTATCCAAGGGAGAAGTAGAACTCCAGGATCATATCTTGAAAAAGCTTTCAGAATTCCCCGATGAAATTCTTGACCAGAAACAGCTCCAGAGATTCCTTGGTTGTCTGAACTACATCCGACAATTCTATGAAAATCAAGCAAAGGATGTCCGAATACTACAGAAAAGATTGAGTAAAGTTATACCATGGAATTATAAGATGACTCAAGCTGTTCAGATAATAAAACAGAAGATCCAAAATCTCCCAAAGCTATATCTTCCATATATAACCTTACAACTTATATTAGAAACTGATGCCTCAAATGATACTTGGGCAGCAATACTATTGCAGAAAAATGGTCCCAAATTGGAAGAAGTTTGTATATATACTTCTGGATTTTTCAGTGATACTGAGTCAAGATACCCTTCATCCCATAAAGAAATTCTTGGAGTCAAGAATGGCATTAAAAAATTCAGATTGTTCTTAAAGCCTGTACATTTTATTGTCAGAACTGATCTGAAACATATGAAGGGAATGTTATCTAATCAACATCTGTTGGAACAGGGAAACAACAGAATACTGCGATGGAGCTTATGGCTTGAAGGATTTGATTTTGAAATCCATTACAAGCCTGGTAAAGAAAATTGTGTTACAGACCAGCTTACCAGAGAAGCTGCTCCATATCAGAATAAAGACAAAACCATTAAATGTCTTCATCCTCCTTGAGCATAAGGGATGCTCCTCCACTAGGATTCAAATGGATCCTACTGTGTATAGATTGTGAATATTGTTACTGTTTTAACTGTTTAAGTTGTTATATTAGAAGCAGTCCAACCTGTATAAATATCCTAAATAACTGGATACAAAAATATAACCATTGTACCTCTTATATGGCTTATTTCAGAGATAGCCATACCATGGCAAGAGGATCAGTTACTGGAGGACCAATGCAAGGAAAAAGATACATTCTATTATATACTCCTTGTATTTCATATGACGATTATTGCAAAATAATGTTGCAGGTTAAATATGATGGATCATGCTGGTTAATCTTTGAATGCTCAACATTCAAGGATACACCTATCTGGTGGTCTGGTTGGTTGTATATTATATACTGGAATTACTGTCCAAGAGATGTTACTTTCTTTGGAACAAGTAAAGATGCTTTTATACAATGGTTCCGAGCAGAAATAGAAGAAGTTGCTCATTATGAGGGATGGTTTGTTTTTAACTTATCATTCCAAGGAAGTGAGTTTCACTTTGAAAAGTTTGAACCACCCCATCCTCAAACATATAAAGTGACCAGTGAATATTTTGGTGACTTATGTGTACCTCAAGATGAATTAATTCCAGCCATGCAAGGATCTCCATTTTACAAATGCTTTAGTGGATTACCTCCATTCTCTGTTGATCACAGTTCTCCACCGAGCAGTCATTTTGACTATGACAGTGATGGATCTTTTGATTCTATTGCTGAATACAACATAGATAATCGTATGGAAGCATGATGGGCCTAGTACCCACTATTTTGTAATAATGATATACTGATTCTTTTCATGTCTAACGGGCCGACACTGTTGTCCCGTCAATTCTGTGGGTTCCTGTAGAACTCCACTTTGTAATCATGTGATCTAATATATTCGTAGATTTGCAAATATTTACTTTTGTCTGGTCATTCCGTAAAAGTCGGTATGGGTCCCCATATGTCCGAGCCTCTAAGGGATGAGATAACAGTTGTATTCCATAGCTTCCCCGTCCACTTGAAGGAATCTTTGTTTACAGGCAGTTGCCAGTCTATGGTTACCGGTAACTTGCTAAAATTTGTATAAATAAGGCTCTACCCCTCTCATTTTAGATATTCGGAGATTGAGAAAGAGTCTAGTCTGAGTCTTAGTAAGTGTCGAGCAATGTGTATCCTATTCACTCGCCTTCAGGAACTTGTGAATGAAAAACACTGATCTCAAGTGTAATATCCTGATGTTATAGCTTTGTCATAGCTCTGTCATGTTATATGATCCTACTCTGTAAAATTGGTATCAGAGCTAGTGATAGCTAGTTTCTGCCTGAGCAGTCGGCCAGTAGCCTATCTGACATTCTCTTTCTCCGGAACAGAGAACTAAGATTGAATGCCCTGTTTTTCTGTGTAGTCATAGCTTAAACACTATGTTTCTTATGTAATGAGTGATTTCAGTTGATTAATATAAAAGAATTTTGTTCGGAAGTGATTCTACTTTGATACGAGCCTTGTGTCTGAAGTATATGATTGTGAGAAGTGTAATATCCTAATGCTATAGCTTTGTCATAGCTCTGTCATGTTATGTGATCCTACTCTGTATGTATGTATTGGGAAGTCAATTTGGATAGAGAACAATGAGAAGAAATGAAGAACAGAGAGAAGGCATGGGATCAAGAAGATCAAGAAAGACGATAAGATGGGGGACAGGAATAAACAACTAGCACAAAATCCAGGAAAACCAACCAAGCATGAGCTGCATCCAACTATTGGACATTTCTACGTTGACCCGAGTTCTACTTCAGGTTTCCAACAACACCATGCAAACCATCATCCCTTATGAAGAACAGAAGGAAACATTGTGCATAGAGTGCACAATGCAGTCTCAGCCGAGATGGATTATGGGTGAGTGCAGAACCCAGATGTCTGCAATATTGGAAGGGAGGCTTATGAGGCGATGAGGGATATTATTTATACCTCAAAACACATCAGATATATCACTCAAACACATCATTATATCCAGATCTATCATTTTGTAATCAGTTGCATTCATTTAATATTTATTTTGCAGTAAAGTCATGGCTATTCTATTGCACACTGTGTTTTACTACTAACAGATTAATCCATTCATAACTAAAAAATAGCAAGAAATGACATGAACATTCCACACAGAGACAAAGTTTACCATGGTTCACCCCCTTGGGCTATGTCCACAAAGATTTGGTTGTCTTCAATCTTTTATTATTCTTCATCAAGTTTATAGCATTGTGCACATTACATTTGAGGCTAGTAATATCGCACTAAGATCCACATCTTGTGACCTTACCCTCAATTACAATGCATATCTCTATCTCAAAAATTGACTCTAAGATCATTTAAGCATTTGCTTCCTCCAATATCTCACACAATATATTTATATTACAAAAAGGGGTTAATTACCCGTTACAACAATGACCAAAACCCTAAACCACTAACCCTAGGTGGATTAGGTTTTTCCACTTTCTAACTTCCTGAGCATGGCTAATCTAAAATCCAACCATTTTCCTCGTTGATCCACATATTTCCTCCTTCCTTTGACTTTCCTTCTTTCTCGGCACTTATTTTCCTTGTTTTCCGCCATGTGCTCCTTCTTTGGTCCATTTCCCAATTGCCTTCATTAATTACCATGCCTTTACCAATATTTCCTTGAATCTTCTCCCAAAATGGCCTATGCCAATGGGCCCCAAACACTTACTTGTGGCTCGTCCAAATCCACTTAGGTAGTGTGTGCTTCCTGTACTAACTTCTCAAGCACCTAAAACCTGCTTGAAATTTCTTCAACTCGAGATTTTACTTACGTTCTCTTTTCTGCTACCATCTCCACCATCTATGTAGTAATGCATTCTTTCACCATTTCCCCACTCTCCAATCCAACTTGTTCAATATCGCCCTTTGTTGTGCAAATATCAGTGAGTATCTATTCTACTTCTTCTTGTAGTGGTTCTAACTGAACTTGCCTTGACTTCTTATCTATTTGGATGGATTTAAGATCCACCTGTATATTCTTCATCTCTGCCACACTTTTCAATCTGTCAGTTATTTCCATCGTTTTCTTCTTATGCTTCAATTATTGCACCGTAGTATTTACCCCCTCTTATTTCGGCTCTAACTACTAGATTTTCCGATCTTCCTGAAGGTTTTTCCATAACTGCGCGCTCTTATTGTAAATCTTTGTTATTTCCTGGAGTCTGAGTGCAATATTTTCTATATGATTTGTAGCCTCCTGCTCTCTCTATGTTCTTAATTCTGTTGGACTGCTAGGTGTTAGGATTTTTGAAATCTTTGTAATGTGGCTTATGTAATTTTCCATAACCTCTGTTATTTTCTCAATTTTTCCTTTGTGGGTATATAATATCCTTGTGCGCTGTTGTGAATGGTTTTAAATACTTATTCCACCTATTGCTCTATTTTTCCGGCGTGTTTCTTTTATTCATCCCTCTCGAACTGCACCTGGTTAAGAGTTATTTCCCATGTATTATTGAATTCTTTGGCCAATTGTAATCTTGTAGCATCTGCACATGGCCTTAACTGAATTTCTTGCATGACACTTATCTGGAGTTCGTAGAATGCCTTAGTTGGAATCTTTGGAAGTGCCAAGTCTAGATGATATATATCCTTGACTATCTTAGGAATTGTAACTTATCTTTTGGAAACATCTCCTGGGTGATATAGAATTTTTCATTCCCCATAGCTATGATCTACACTATCTCCTATTCGGGAAATGTTCTCTCCTAAGAGATTTGTTGTTGTTGTTCCTGAT
Source organism: Picea engelmannii (assembly GCA_009831015.1). Classification (NCBI taxonomy): domain Eukaryota; kingdom Viridiplantae; phylum Streptophyta; class Pinopsida; order Pinales; family Pinaceae; genus Picea; species Picea engelmannii. The sequence continues at coordinate 349,832 of ML782284.1, forward strand.
ATTTTTGTTGCACTACCATAAGTTGTAACTGATACAATGCATCCTTGACCTCTGTTAATTTATTCACTATCTCATACCTTTGCTTCTTAGCATCATACCCATCTTCCGTTGTGAAATCCTGCACTTTATCTTCTACCAATTATGCATCATCCTCTGTAATTGTGAGATGAGGAACCTCCCCGTGTGTCTTCATTTTCTTGTGTTGTCATGTTGTCTACAACGCTATTATTTTGATTGGCAGGGTCTTTGTCTGTGTAGTTGGAACTGGTATATCCATATCTGGGGGATTTCGACCTCATAGTTCCTTCGGCATAGGAATATTTGTCTTGGGTTGTGTTCCTCCATTTGGTTCTTTTGTGCACTCCTTTTCCTGACTTGAATCATTTGGGATATTTTTTTTTCCTTAGATTTTTAATGGTTGTGCTACCCCCTATTTATTTTGTGCACTTTGTCGCTTTCCTTGTATTTTATGTTGGGCTAGTTGACTATTGTTAAGGGACATCCTCTACTTTTTTATATTTTGGTACCTTCTTTAGGATTATTGGCACCTTCCCTTTTTCAGGCCAATCCTTCATGGACCACTTCCCTTCTTCTCCTGTGACACAGTATCTCAATTGTATCCATTCCGTTTTAGGATCCCTCTTAGCCTAGATCCATATGTTGTTCCTTCAATCTTGAAAGTTTGTTATTCCTTGATTTTCCCTTACCACTTATGGCGGTATTCTCCATGTGTTTTCTATATTCTCCTGTATCTCATCATATGTCATGGATAACATTCTATAATTTTCCTTCCTTTTCTTCAGATCTGAAGTGTGTCATAGTGTTGTGTTTTTTGTTGTGCAACATCTCCCTACCCTTTGGTAAAATCCATTGTATTTTGGTTCTCCCCATCCAACCAGTGTTATTAATATGATCAACCATGCATAGTGAAATTTTGAACCCAAGTCCTTTACATCCTTGCAATCCTCCAAAAGCAAGTTTAGTACATATGGATCCCAACTGAGTAGACTCCCATTTGTGCACTGAACGGTTGTTTCTATTACTCCTGCATGGGTTTCTTCTTTGCAAAATTTTCTCAAGAGTTTGCATGCCATCAATTTTGTTGAAAACTTAGTTTCTAGGTCATTTATCTTTCTAATAACCATTACCCTGGATCCTCTGTCAGTCCCATATTTTATCTTTATCTCTTTTTACATGGATTTTTTTTTTTTTGGTCATCCATGTACTTCTCTAGCTTTGCTCCATCTGTTGGCAATCCTTTGATTTATGTAATTAAGTCCACATCTATGTATACATGCCTCTCCATCCATAATATACCTCCATGTACTAGTTCCATTAGTTGTTTGACACATGCATTAACATATTTTCCTCTCCCAAAGTGAGGAATCTCCAATAGGTTCATAATTCATGTGTTATATAACCCTACAATCCATTGTTTCGGCTCCAGAATGGGATCCCCTGATGGACCCTATCCTTTAATTTCCATGTAAACCTATTGCGTGAACTTAGGAAACTTCCTCGTGTCTTCCACATCATGATCAACACACTTCAGTTTGTTAACAGATCCTAACATGTCACCAACTACTTTGAATCCTTCAGGTATCTACGGTAGTGATAGTGTGAGTTCCTTATTCTTTCTCGATGTTCTTGGCATGATATTTTTTCCCTATTCTTCTTCTTTCCTTCTTATGGTCATATCATTTTGACTTGGTTCTCTTCCTCATCTTTCTTAGTGTCTGAATTTTATTGGTTCGTATTGTCTTCCACCTTTACTTGTTCCTCCAACTACTACATTGGCTCATATACAAGGTTTTGTCCTTCATCAAACTATGGTCGTTCATCATCTTCCTTATTCAATAGTTCTTTTGGTTGTGTTGCACCTAAATTTTTTCGTAGGGTTTTGCTCTGTGCTAGGGTTTTGTGTTTCTCTCTGCGAGTCGATATCCATTCCTTATGTTGTTGAATCCTTCTCTTCTACAATAGTGGGACTAATTGGTTCAATGACTAGATATGGAATTGCATCCACATCCACCACTCCTTCCAACTGATTTGGTATTTCTCCATCAGTGGTTATTTCCTGTGTAGACCTTGCGACATTCCATGTTTTGCTTGCGACCCAGATAGGATCTCCAAAATTTGGTGGCGCCATTCTGTGAAATATTGAAAGGGTTCCTCTTAATATTAACTGAACACCTCAAATTCACCTACTCGCACTAGGTTTTCTTCCTTAGCTCTCATTTGAAAAAATCCACAATGAGTCTTTTCGTTCATTTTTTCTAATTGTATAGGCCATGTCATAAATTCTCTATCGCGTGCACTTTTTTGACCATCGATTTTTCTTTTTCTGTCTGCTTTCTGTATCAACGCGTTGCTTTTTATGTCTTGTCACATTTCCCTGGTGTGTAATGTATTCATGTTCTTTCATGCCAATTTCTATCTTCTTTCACATTGTATTATCTAACTATCTATCTACCACTTATCCATCTACTGCATCTTTTTGTATTTTTCTTGCTTTTCCAAAAAAAAAAATTCTTTTTTCTTTTAACTCCTACTATATAAACTATGTACAATTGTAATTTCCTACACTACAACTAATAAGGGTTTTTGGGTTGACTATCCCTATACAATTTCAATCGATTTCCATTCACCAATCCTTGAATCTCTTTTCATGCTAGATTCTGCAACTGCACAACACCTCCATCTGTGATATATTTTATCTCATATGGCCCTAACCAATGCATCTTGAATTTTCTTGGGTATCGTAAGTACCTGTTTTCATAGAGGAGAACCAGATCTCCTTCCTTAAATTTTTTATTTTTAATGTGTCTATCATGCCAAGCTTTGTCTTTGTATTTCTATACTTCCTGACGGAAACTAGCCATAATCATGTCTTCTTCTAGTTCCATGATTTGAGACAGTATTTCTTGAGTTGTGCCTCTTTCTGTCATGTTTGTAATGGATGCAATGTGTAGACTAGGTACCAAATATTCTAAAGGGAATACTGCTTCCTGTCCATACACCAATCTTAAAGGTGTCTTCTCTATGCATTTCTTGCATGTGGTTCTAAGAGCCCATAATACTGTCGATATCTTCAAATCCCAATCATCCTTGTTTACATTGCAAATTTTAGTTAGGGAATTCTCTAGTATTTTATTAAATTCTTCCACTATTCCATTATCCCGAGGATGGTATGGAGTTCTCTTTTGATGGTGTATCTCAAATTCTTCAATCATTTCTCGGATGGTATTATTGATAAAGTGAGTTCCCTGATCACTCATCAAAATTCTAGGGCATCCCAATCTTGTAATTACTTATTCATACAGAAAGTGCATTATAATTTATGTGCTACAATATTTTATTGATGTTGCTTCAGCCCATCTAGTTAAATATTTTGTCACTGTAATGATGTACCTTGCTCCTAATCTTCTAGTTGGTGGATTGATTGGTCCTACAAAGTCAATTTCCCATTTTTCAAATAATTTAAGGGTTACCTTAGGTTTTAGGGGCATCTCATCCCTCGTAGATGGAATTCCCACCCTCTAACAGACATCACAAGTATGGAAATATTCATTTGCATCTTTAGAAACTGTTGGCCACCATAGTCGTGCGTGTAGTATCTTTTGTGCAGTGGATTTTCCTGCATAGTGTCTTCCATATATTCTTTCATGTTCTTCTGCCAAAATGATGGGACGTTCATATTCCATGACACATCTCCTTGGAATATTATCATCTCCTATTTTATATAGGTATCCTGCAATAAGTTGGTAATCTACATATCTAACCACCAAATTATTCTTATGCACAATTTTGTATTCCTTTGGGGCAATTCATGTACTAAAAAATTCAATAATATCATAAAATTATTCATCAACAATCTACACTGAAAAGAGTTGTGCATCAGGAGAATTGTCCTCCAAGATTCTTAGTTCCTCTCCATTAGTTATCATGGATAGATGATTTGGCCCTGCATTCAGTCTTCCAGGTTTCACAACTACCTCAAAATCAAACTCTTGACATAAAAGTAACCATATACATATTCTCACCCCCAACATTGGCTTGTTGACCAGGTATCTGAGAGAAGAGTGATCTGTGAACATTTTAAAATGTTGGCCTAATAAATAATGTATGAACTTTTGTAGTGAATATACCATAACCAAACTTTATCTCCTTGTTGTATTATAATTATGTTCTGACTCTGAGAGTTTCCTACTTTCAAATACTTTTAGGTAATCTATTTCACCTTCTCCTAGTTGTGTTAGTACTACTCCAAGTGTTATTGAAGAGGAATTCACATGAACATGGAACTCTTTTGACCAATCTGGAAACACCAGAATTGGTGTTGTCTCCATTTTCTCTTTTAAGATGTCTAGACTTTGTTGGCACTCATCATTCCATTGAAACTTGATATCCTTCTTTAATAATTTCTCCATGGGTATAGTAATATGTGTGTATCTCTTTATGAACTTCCTATAGTAGCATGTGTGACCTAGTGTATATCTTAATTGGCGCACTGACTTAGGTGGTGGTAAATTAAAAATGATAGCAATCTTTGCAAGGTCAACAAACAGGCCCTATTTACAAACCACATGTCCTAGCAAAATTCCAAATGGTGCATTGAATATGCATTTCTTAATGTTCAAGGAAATTTGGAATTGTCTACATCTGTCTAACATTAATATTAAACTTCAACATGATCTTTCAATAGGATAAATATTGTCCAATCATCCATTTTAACCTCCAAAATTTATATATAAAATCTTTAAATGAAGCTACCACAACTCTTGAAAAAATAGCAGGGGAATTCTTCAACCCAAAGGGAATTAATATGTATTGATATGACCCCCATTCTATATAAAATGTAGTCTTATGAAGATCCTCTGGTGCTATTCTAATTTGGTGATACCCTGGAAATCCATCAGTAAATGAGTATGCTTCTTGTCCTCCTACATTTTCCAATACCTCATCTATAAATGGATTAGGGAAGGGATCATGCAGACATGCATCATTAAACTTCCTCAAGTCTACACAGATCCTTATTACCCCTTTCTTCTTCTCTTGAACTACCATGGAGCTAATCCACTTAGATTATTTAGCAGGTTCTATTATACCATCCTCTAACATTTTGTCAATCTCTACCTTAACTTTTTGTTTATATACTAGATTAATCCTTTAGGGTCTGTGTCTTATTTTTCTAGCATCTGGTCATAGAGGAATTTTAATTTCTTCAAGTTATCCTACAACCCATTTCATCTTTGAAAACGGTGTTGGAAATAGATCGGTATATTCGTGCAATAATTATGTTATTCTTTCCACTGTCTAGTTATCCCAATAGTCATCAATAATTGCTTTTTTTGGATGCCCTTCTGTTCCAATATTGACTTTGTTTATCTTCAGTGGTGCAGAAAATTATTCTAACTGTAACTGTGGGACTTCTACTTCTCTTTCCCCTTCAATGTTTTTTATCTGAATATCGTGCAGGTATTCTTCTGTTGGGTCATCTTTTGCGACGTTGCAACAATGTAGAAAATCTCTCACTGTTTGTCGATTTTGGTTCTAATAAGTTGTTAAAATTTCAACTTAAGGTTCTTCAAAGATATTTTCTTTTATCAACTTCAGTGTTGCATCTATCATTATATTCTCATGTTCAAATGCAAACGTGACCACAAAGTTCTACTGCAAATCTTCCCAATTTACAGTTCCTCTACACAGTTCCAATTTTGTATACCAATTTCTTGGAATGCCTTATAATGTATGGATGAAGTGATGTGGAAATTATTCTTGTGGTATCAATCTCCATTGAGTTATGCATATGTCTATATGTTCTTTGGGTTGTCCTATTCCATCATATTTCTGCATATATTTATTCTCTTGTTCTACACCAAACCTAATGCACGGTAATCTTTTACATTGATACCAATCATGGATCCTTTCTTTGTGAGTACCCCACCAACATGTAGGTGTTTCTTTCAAGGCAATATAAAAAACTAATAACCTTTGAATTTCCAAGACTTCTAACTCAAATTTTGTTAAAAATTCTTTGAAATCATTTTGACCATAAAAACTCGGATGTTCTCTTACCTTTGATCCAATCCATCTTAGTGTGTGTGTCATTCTTGCACATATTATGGTAGATATCTAATGTAAGTGTTGTTTCCAATTCTCCAATTCTGTATCATAATATGAAGCACAAAAATTGATTCTTTTCCTGCTAAGAATTCCATCTTTTGTCAGGTTAATGTAATCTTCCCCACACACGGTAGTTCTATAGAACTGGTTTATCTCTTATGTGATGAATTTTTTTGTTGTTGGTACAACATATATTCCACCTTTTGAAGGTTCTAATGGTGCTATGACTCTATAGTCTCCTAATTCAAAAATCATTTTCTGAGTCTTCAAGTTGATGATATATTTATTGTCAAATTCCCAATCCAATCCCAACAATGTTGGATAAGGTGTAGAATTATCCGCTCTATCAATTACCTTAAAATCTTCCATAGTGCACAAACCATCTAAATCCACTGGTATTTCCTTCAGTCGACCAATTGGTATTACACTATGTTGGTTTTCTAATTTCGACTGAATAGGTGAATATCCCAGTGTAGGTTCCCATGCATTCTTGTGTTTTCTTAGAAAGAACATTTACCTCAGATATGAAAACTAATATGATGTCACCCATGTTAAAGTCTCCAATATTTTTATTCAGTCTGAACTCCATATTTATTCTTTTCTTCCTATGAACATGATTTACTATCTTTTTTTCTAGTTTTATCTCTTCTTCAGGACTACATTTTTCTATCAAACTTTGTAATAGTCGTAGAGATGTTTGATCATTCAATAACTTCAAGCAAGACATGATAAAATTTCTTTGATTACTTACCTTTTCTGAAGACTGATCTCTATTGGTATGATCAAATGGATGAGGCATATCATATACTAGTCCATCATATCCTGGTTGTGTATTTGAAGTGGAAGCAATATTCTCCTGCAAGATTTATTGTCTGGCTTGCTTGAATGTCTCTTTTTCCTTTCACGCATCAAAATTTTGTTGAGGTGTTGTATTTTTTTTAACCCACTGGTGTTGGTTTTGATTCTGATTTGATGCATCCGCTCCTTTTTTGGTTCCACCGTGAGTAACTATATTGATCTTTTTCCCATCATCTTTAGTTTCTATGGAAATCCATTGAACATTTTTATTATTTTGATTCCTTTTGTCCTATATTTTTGTCATAAGTATAAGACAATATTATTTAGTGTGATATGTTGCACGAAAACACATGCATATTGTTGGTGGAAGTGGACAATCCCTTACATAATTTCTAGGTTGTTGACAATTGTGGTAGGTTATTGGTCCTCTACCTCTTCCAAATCCTCCTCTTCCACGACCTCCTCCTCTGAATCCTCCTTTGTTTCCTTGATTTTCTGTGCATGGTGTATTATAATGTGGCACTTGATTATACTGTGGTGGATTTTAGAAATGCTACACATTATTATACTGTTGTGCAAGTTGTCCTTTCATTAGTTCATCCTGCATCCTATAAGCATCTGAGGTCCTTTCCTTCATCATTTCCAAGGTTCAAAAATCCTTATCCCCATATCCTACAGACTTGCATAAATTGCAGAATGTACTCTTAGGAACTATTTGGTACTTTTGCATCATGGGACAATGATAAGGATCATGTCTAGGTGTTTTACATATTTCACACCAAAATCTTCCTATGGTTAATGGATTTGGCACTCCTACTACCAAGTACTGCAAAAATGTTTGGGCACTCATTTTTTGGGTGTCCTTTTGTTATGCATAAGGTACACTAGACAACTTCCCTCTTTTCCTTGCCTTTGTTCTGATTTAGCTTAAATGTCATATTATTAAGATCCTCTCTCAACTCTTCTATAGTTGGATCTATATGTTTATATTGATTCTCTTCCAATTGTAACGCTTCTTGCAAAACCTCATCCTGAGTCTGGAACTTATATTTACTCAATTGATATTTAAAATGTGGCAAAAATGAGTTTATAAATAGTTTCCTATATTGCAAGTATGTTATGGGATATTTCAACTTACCTTTAAATAACTTGAACTTTTGATCAATTTCCCAAACCGACTCTCTGGTATTATGTTTGATTTCTATCATCTCATTCATATATTTATCTTTTGAACTTAGTCACTAGAACTCATTGATTAGTGCCTTCTTTACATCTCTGATGGTTGTAGGTGATCCTTGTGGACTTTTTACTGCGAGGCTCATAAACCAGTCCAGTGTGTGGTTTCTGAATGTAATTGTGAGTTGAGCCACTTTTGTATCTTCATCTATGGTTTGTTTAGCTTCCGAAATATTTTCACAAATAAATAAATGTTTCTTCAGGTCCTCTGACCCTTCTCCATGAAATTTTGGTAACCGAATGGTTGGATCTTCTCCTGCCATTGTAAAGTTTGAATTACCACCTCTGTTGGGTGTAGATAACTAAATACTACTAGTTGAACTCGTACTTCCACTTGAATTTCCACTAGTCCCTTTTCCTACTACAATCCTTCTACTACTAATTGTTGGTTGTTTAAAATATTCATTTTTTTCTGATGTCTTAGTCACACATGGGGTCATGGGTTCCACAATAATTTTGATCTGGAATGGAGATCCTTATTATGCGTCAGACCCTTGACCTATGTTTTTTTTTCTCATATGTTGTTCACAAGATTTCCTCAATATGCTATGAAGCACAAAGATCCTCTACCTTTTCTTCATCACTTTCCAAGCCTTCCCACTCAGATACTTCCCTCTTTTTCCTATTAATATTATATTGGTAGGGTATTTCGTTACACATCATTCCTGCTTTGTCCATTATTTCCTTGATCTATTATCCATCCATCAAAATGGGGTCCATTTATTCCTTCTTCTTACCTTTATCCAGATCCTTCTCCATGTATCATATTGTCCTTAGTGTTTCCCCCAGTCTCCCCATGCGCACAAAGTTATTTAGTTGTCAGACTCCATTGTCTTCACTCCTTTATCATGCAGCAAAATCTTGATCGACGTATAGAGTGATATAATATACCTTCCTCTTGGACCCTTCAAAAACTTGTTCTCTACAGTAGTATATGATTTTGTAGTATCAACTGCAAACTTGGAAATGAATCCTACAATGCTCGACACTTCAAAGAAATCATCCATAGTTTTTCGGATTGTGTAAGCTTCTTTCATAGTGGTTGATCACATTGTCATGGTGTCATCTACAAATTGGTTGTGAGATATGGGAAGATACATGCCAGAAAAATTTAGACCTTGGAAAGTTCCATTGGCTATGTGAGTGTGAATGTACCGGTTGAGTCCTTCTGCCAAGATGACTTTATTGTACTCCAAATTTTTCTAAATTAAAAAAAAAAATTGACGGGGAAAATTATTACATGCTTTCTATGATTTTTCAAAGATAGTCAGTTTTCCAAATCTAGTGCCTAGTAGAGATGAATGGGAAGGTTTCCTTCCCATATTTATAGGAGAATATTGGGAAGTACCAGCTGAACACTTTCTAGATTTCCATGATTTTATTCATCGACTTCATATTGTGCATGAGGATGTTTAGATCAATATTTTCATGTACTCATTAGAAGGAATAGATCGTGACTGGTGTCGATCTCTTCTAGTTGTCAGTATCAACTCTTTGACATGTTTTCATGTTTCTTTTATTTTTTTTTGTAACGAGTATTTTTTTGCTGAACATCTTTATGAAAAATGTTGCGATGAGTTTTTTCTACTTTGTAAAGACTTTTCTTGTCACAAAAAGTATACTTGTGATGAAGAATTTTCCATTGAAGAAACTGCTTTTCATGATTATCAAGAATTTGTGAATGATCTTCTTTATGATATGCCTTCACAAGAAAATGGACTAGAAGAAGATAGACATGTCTATGATACACTACTTTTTGACAACTCTCATTTTCAGCTTGATTATTACAAATGTAAAAATGAGTTAGTCCCAACTATAGATCTTGAGATCCCATTTCATATTCACCCATATTCATTGGAAATTGGTGAAAAGAGTGGAAATATATTTCATCAGTTTTCAAGCCATCCCATGATTGAATTAGCCAAGGAGGAATTCATTGATGATCCACAACAAGTTTTTTACAGATTTCAATATCATGTTGCTATCTATATGGATATGTTTTGCAACAATAGATTTCCAGTTGTTGTCATCATATGAACAAAGTTCCTAGGTTGTAAGCATGATTTTTCAAGGAAGTATGTGTGGATTTCATTATCTCTCTATTGTTACTTAGTGCTCAGTTATCGATATGAGGATGAAGATAATCCAGTCACAAAGTTATTTGTATGGTTACTGAGGAAATTTGTATTTATTTGAAGGTTCAATTTTTCAGTAGTTAGGAGTAGGAATGTATATAAATAAGTTTTCCATGCAAGAATTTGGTTTTCGGTGTGAAAGAAACCTTTAGTTTGCATTTGGTTTGTAATGGTTTTTGTTTTTAGTGTGTGAATGTTCTCAGTTTTCAATAAGGAGAGGGGGTGCTCTCAGGCATACAGGTTGGTTGCACAGATGACTCCATAGCCCAATGTATAAGGCACTAGAACTACATGTTCTTGGCATCTCACAGGGAGCATGCCATCCCCTGTGGAGCCAAATGTTAACACATAGAATTGTAGGGGTCAAAAAGTCATTTTAGTCTTTGTTTTTGAGTTATAGGTTTTTATAGTTTTTATCACTTCTTGATATAGTCATTTTTCGATTTTTGATTTAAATAAACCAAGTTAGTTTGGCCTTGGTCTAGGGTCTTTGGGTTATGTCTTTGTTATCATGACAAGGAGTGATAAATCCTCATGAGTCACATCTTTGAAAATCCTTATTGTCACCTTGACATGTCACCTCCATGACTGTATGAAATATCTCTAGCTATCACCTTTTATCTGTTCATCTGTCAAGTGAGTTTTAATTTGATCATTTCCAACACACTAGGAGAGTTCGCAACATACTAAAGTGCTCCATTCATTCATTTCCACCATTAGATTTTTTTCATGCTAAGGGATTTCATTGTCTTCAGAGCCTATTTTTAAAACAAAATCAGGGATCATGTCTTTGTACATCCTAACAGTCTCCTCGAAGCATGAAAATATTGTTTTAATAAGGTGCTATAGACTGGTAAATAGGCGCTACGAACTTCACTGTGAACTCATTTCCTGTAGCATAGTATTCTAAAGATTTGATCATAAATTTTGAACGATGATGTGGGATTTTATGAAATATTTTGTCAAGGAGCATGATATTGGAATTGACCTTTTGACCAAAATTTAGCCAAACCCAGTTTGAAATTTGAGAGATAAAATCAAAACACCAGTGCACTGCAAACTCATGTTGAAGACTGGATGAAGAGGAGAATTGGAGGTTGGATAGTTTGAAAACACTTCTGGTCAAATTCAAATATGTCAAAATCAATCCCAGATCCCCCTGGTACTCCATGAGAGTGTTGATCATGTTTGAGGTTTGAGAAAGGGGTTTTGGTTGGTTTTCATATTGGTGTTGTGAATTGTGTTGCAAACGCTCTGTTCTAGGACTATTGAAACTGTCTATTTTTCATCCTTTGAAATTTAGCCTTAAACGAGTCAATTTTTACCCGTATCGAATTTACAATGTGTGGTTGATCATTTTTTTAAGTAGGCTTAAAGTTGAAAATGTTGTTAATAATGTTAACCTATTTTTATGTTGATTCAAGACCTATCTAAAGATATATTTACTTTCATATCCCTTTTATTATAGCCCTCAATTGTCTTTCTTTACTGTTCATGTTGAAAGAGTGTCCTGTCTTATACCTCAATGTGTATAGAGTAAGGTGCATGAATCTTTTTACAAGGTCAAAGACTTGGATTATAGGAAGCAAGTGTTGAGGTTGAGAGCATGAAAAATAAATTTTTGGCCTTCAAGAAGAAGTTGAATGACACACTATATATGTATCATGAAAATATTGACATAGCTAACTTCTTAGCTATAAGTTTCTTACCTATTCACAAG
>ML782284.1:368335-386494 GCA_009831015.1 Picea engelmannii
CATTATTATCATGTAATTACATACAACTATGATCTCAATTCAGTATCCCCATACCAACAACTTTAACATCAAAGCTTTCAAGTTAGAATAGATCTCATAATATCCCATAATTCAATTAACGTTACCCATTCATAGAGTTATCATTTACATAATAGTTTGCATCATTTCCAACATCATTCAAATAGAATTTAAACCCTCATAGGATTCTCATTCACACAATATATCGCATCATATCCATCGTTATCAATAACATTTAAACATTCATAGAATTTACATTCACATAGTAGATCGCATCATATCCATCATCATAAATAAAATTTAAACCTTTATAGAATTTACATTCACATAGTAGATCGCATCATATCCATCATCATCAATAAAATTTAAACATTCATAGAATTTACATTCACATAGTAGATCGCATCATATCCATCATCATCAATAACATTTAAACATTTATAAAGGTTCATACATCTTAAAATTTCAAGTGTATTATTTTATAGTTTCACTTGTGAATAGAAAAAAAATGTGTATAGACCTCAGGTAATCCTGGTTGTCTAAGTCAAAAGGTGGTGCTACATACACCCAACCTTCGAGAAACATATTCTCGAGGTGGTCAAAAAAAGTGAGGGATAATCTTGTCGTAGTGTCTCTATGTCTTCCCAAGTAGCAGATCCTAGACTATACTTGTCCTACTGGACCTTAACTTGGTCTACTAGATGGTTCCTGAGCTGTCGGACTCTACGGTCCAATATGCGTAACAGTTCTACCATGAGGGTTCCCACATTCGATACCTGTAGTTTCTTCCAATTTAGTTTATGTGATTCATCAACAACATAATGACGTAAAATAGATACATGAAAAACATTATGAGTTTTGTGTAGGTGGGGTGGCAGTACGAGACGATAGGCAACGGGTCCAATTTTCTCTTGGATTCTGAATAGTCCTATAAATTGAGGTGACAACTTTTTCCTCCTATAATCTTATTAGGCCTGATACGAATGAAAACTTGGTCTCCCACTTTATAACTTCGGTCGATCCTGTGTGCATCCGCATAACTTTTCTACCTATCTTGTGCTTCCTTTAGTATCTGCCTAATATGAATCACCTATTCCTCCATCTCTTGAATCAATTCTGGCCCAACTGTTACTCGGTCTTCCAAAATTTCCCAAATCGATGGTGTTCTACATGGCCTTCCATATAGAGCTTCGTAGGGTGGCATTCCGATGGAGCTATGAAAACTGTTATTGTAGGCAAACTCTACCAAAGGTAGGTACTTCTCCCAATGGGTTTGATTATCCATGAAATATATCCTAAGCATGTCTTCCATGACTTGATTTACTCTCTCAGTTTTCCCATCTGTTTCAGGATGATAAGTTGTGCTTAAGTTCAACTGAGTCCCCAACGCTAACTGCAAACTTGTCCAAAACCTAGAAGTGAATCTTTAGTCCCTATCTGAAATGATCTTCTTAGGTATCCTATGCAAATGGATGACCTCACTTACAAACATGTGTGCCACATCAATGACATCATAAGTGTCTCTAACTAGAATAAAATGAGCACTATTGGTTAACTTATCAACTATCACAAGAATGACATTGTGTCTATGAGATGTGAGCGGCAACCCCACTACAAAATCCATAGAGATGGCTTCCCACTTGGACATAGGGACATCATGTGGTTGTAGGAGGCATGTTGGGTGATGGTGATCGGCTTTCACCTGTTGACACTCTAGTAATTTAGCGATGAAATGGACTACATCGCACTTCATGCCTAGCTAGAAGAAGATTTTCCTCATGTCTACGTACATCTTCTTCACACTTGAATGCGCACAATAAATTTCTCTATGGGATTCCTTCAGTATTAGTCTTCGAATATCCCCACCTTCGGGGACGTACATCCTTCCTCGATATCTTAACATTCCATATTCTTCCAGACTATATCCCTCATACTTTGGATCTAATTGCCTCCCACTCTGGAGGTTTGAAGTAATCTTTAAATACCAACTGTCTCCTTGGAGTTGCATCAACACACGTTCCCTCAGAATGACCTTTAAGGGTACCAAGGAGAAGACATGTGGTCTCCTACTCAAGGCATCTGCGACCACATTTTCCTTTACCTTGATGTATGAAATACCAAAATCATACTCACTCATAAACTCATTCCATCACCTTTTCCTGGCATTTAGATCCCTTTGAATTAAGAAATGTTTTAAGCTTTGATGGTCTTTTTTGAGCTCAAAGTTTCACCCCACAAGATAGTGCCTCCAAAGTTTTAGAGCTAGCATTATAGATGCCAACTCTAAATCATGAGTATCATAAAGCCCTTTTTGTTTCTTCAACTTCCTTGATGCATAAGCTATCACTCCTCCATCCTACATTATCATGGCCCCCAACCCTTTCTTTGAGGCATCTGTGCAGACTGTGAAGTCCTTTTCCATATCCGACACTCATAGAATTGGCGCACTAGTTAGTAACCTCTTAAGTTCGATGAATGCACTATCACATTCTTCTGTCTATTCATACCTGACCCCCTTGCGCTGCAAGGTGGTGATAGGTTTTTCTATCTTAGAGAACCCTTCCACAAATATCTGATAATAACCTACTAGCCCCATGAAGCTTCTTACCTCATGGGCATTTTTCGGCACTAGCCATTCCATAATAGCCTTTACCTTTTCTAGGTCCACAAAGATTCCTTCACTGGAAATGATATGTCCTAAATAATGAATTTATTTCTCGAAGAAGGAACACTTTGACAACTTCCCATACAATTTGTTCTCTCTAAGGCAGGACAACACCACTCGCAATTGTTCCTCATGTTCTCTTTCGTTCTTGGAATAGATGAGGATGTCATCTAAAAAGACTTGTACAAAACATTCTAAGTACTTCTGAAATACTCTGTTCATGAGGCTCATGAATACTGTTGGTGCATTGGTCAATCCGAAAGGTACTATGACAAACTCATAATGTCCAAACTGAGTTCGAAAGGTAGTTTTAGGAATATCACCTTCCTTAATCCTTAACTGGTAATACCCTAATCGCAAATCAATTTTTGAGAATATCGTTGCTCCTTTCATCTGATCAAAGAGGTCATCTATTCACGAAATTGGGTACCTATTTTTCACTGTAGCATGGTTCAAGTCCCTGTAATCTATACACAATTGTAAGGAACCATCTTTCTTCTTTACAAAAATTACTGGTGCAACCCAAGGTGAGATACTAGGCCTTATTAGCCCTAAGTCCGGTAGTTCTTTCAACTACATTTACAACTCACAAAGTTCTGGCGCTTTCATCCGATACGGATTCTTGGAAATTAGTTCTGCACTAGGTTTTAGCTCAATAGTAAAATCAAGCTCCCTCTCAGGAGGTAACCTTGGTAACTCGTTCGGAAAAACATCCTTAAATTCTAACAAAACTGGGTACTGATCCAAGGAGGGTCCCTTCCATTCATTCATTTCTTCCACTACATATAGTCAACACCCTTGCCTCAAGCATCGCTTAACCTTCATAGTTGAGATAAAGCGTAATGACACCTTTCTCCGTACACCTTGGATCTCTACTGGCCTTCCTTCGTCGTCAACAAAAATAACCCGTTTTGCGAAACAATCTACAATAGATCGATGGGCTTCTAACCAATCCATTACAATGATTTGGTCATATGCCCTGAGAGCAATAACATATACCTTCAACCTGGTAATACACACTCCCAGGTCTACTATACAATTATCAATGCTAGGTCCTACCGCTTGTTTTTCCCCTGAAGCCATCTCAACTTGTTTAAAGTCATCATGCTCGTAGGCTGCCAACCCACTCTTTTCTAATGCAGATGGTGAAATAAAACTATCTGTAGCACCAGAATCAAATAAAATCTTTACATTGATATGATTTAGCATACCTGATGACTCCACCACTATGGATCGATGTTCTTCCTAGCGATTATTAACCGTTACGTAAATCTGGTGGCTGCTACTTTCTCTTCCCATCGGGGCCTTTCCTTCTCTATGCACGAATCCTGATTGTAACTCTGGGAAGTCACGTTGGTAATGGGGTCCTCCACATCCCCAACAGGTAACATGAGATTGAACTTGCACATTTTTCTGTGACTGTCTCTGAAATGAGTTCCTTCCCCTGGAACCCCTGCCCCTACTAGCTTCTCCCTGAGATGGTCATGGACCTGCATGTGTCATTGGTGATGAACGAGATTCTGCACTTGCTACCATTGAAATTCCTGTGGCTACTGTCCTTGGTGTGACTCTATTACCATATGGAGGTGGCCTTGAGCCCCCTCCCCTAAGAAATTTCCTAGGGGCCTTCCCCATGAATCTAGGATAATGCGGAAAGGTCGGTCTCGTACCTCCATTTAAGTTCATGTGTTCCTCCGCATAATGCACATTTTCCACTGCTTCTGCTACTGAAGGTGGTTTCCACATCTGCACCATAGCCTTTATCTTAGGGTTTAACCCATAGACAAAGTGTTATGTTTGTCGTTGGTCATTATCCATGTATGAAACATATTTGACCAATTCCATAAACCTGATCTCATATTCTTCTATGGTTTTATTTCCCTGTACTAGAGCATGAAATGCCCCCACCTATTTTCCTCATAGAAAGCTGGAAGATATTTCCTTCGGAACCTCTCCTCAAAAGGTTTCCAAGATACGGTGTCTCAGGTAAGATGCAATTGCCTTTCCAGGTTTCCCCACCAGTTCAAGGCACCATCTCTCAACTGAAAAATGACTATCTTTTCCTTTGAAGTGGACGCATAGTCTCTTAAGGAAAAACACCTTGTCATGCCTTCCAACCATGCCTCGACACATTCACTGGCACGACCCCCGACAAACTCCAAAATTTTGATCTTCTATAGTTCTCTAGTGATGTATTCGGGTGGAGGTCCTCCCCCTGAATCCCTCGATGCTTTTGGATTACCCATTCCAGATGGTGGGGGCTCCACTTCGATCCCCGCTGGTTGACGCCCCTTTAAAGTCTCATTTATGGCCTCCAGAGAGCGCAGTATGAGAGCTAGTTTAGGCGATCGTGGTGGCGGTCCCTACGATGATGCCCCTTTGCCTCAATTTCCTCGAGTCCTAACCATCCTGTATAATTTAATCTCCATCAACCAAAGTTGTTAGGGTGAGTTCAAGGACATTTCACATTTGCGCAACTTAAACTAAAAAATAGGGTTAGGCGTAAGTTTTTTTTTACTTGTCTATAAACAGACGTTATTCTCTTTAGGGGAGGTGGCTAGGTTAGGGTTAAAGTGTCTAAGCTTCATGTCTTTGCCTAAGAAAACTACTGACTCCCTTGCCTGGTAGCTACACTAGCATTGCACTATACTCACCAATTTCTCTAACTTACCTTCCTAGTGCACATGAAGCCCGCCCCTTCCGCTTATCTCGGTCTAAATCCTTGACTTTTCGCTAAAAGCAAATTAATTAGTCGCTTTAACTAGTTTAAATTTAAACATGAATCATAAATTTAAATATAATTTAAACTATTATATTTAAAACATAATAATGTTAAAACATAATAATAATAATGTATTGTTAATTAAATTTTAATCATGTTAATAATGTTAATTATGTTTATAATGTTTTTAAAATTTATTTATATTTAAATTTAAATTTTAATTTTAAATTTAATTCAAACTACTATTTAAAACATAATACATTAAAATTTAACCCTAAAAAAAAATGGTAATAACAAAAAAATATATATAAAATAATAAAAAATATATAAAATAAAAATATAATAATAAAAAATAAATAAAATTATAAATACAAAGAATTTTATCGTGGGTAGTGGGTACTCGCATGAGGCCCATGTGCCCTCCCAGGCTCTTATTTCCCCCTAAAACCCTAATTTTCCCTTACTCCTAGTCATTTCTCAATCCTTCCAGACCGCCTTTGCCTCTACAGCTAGAGGCCGAGGTTTTTTTTTTTTTTTTTCTCTGTTTTGAAAGGCGTCATGGCTAGAGGTCTTCAAGCTTGACATGCTAGCCAAGTCTCTGATACCACATTTTTTTTTTACTCTACATATTTTTAGATTGTCTCTCGGATTTGTGTGGCCGGTCGTTTCGGCATTGTGTTGCAAGTTCTTGGCTTGGTTTGGGTGCCAACTTGGCTACTGGTCATGGGTTCAAAACCCATGAGCCCCCACTCATTCTTTTTTTTTTGAAGCTGGGCTTGTGTGTAATACACTGTGCCTGGTGTAATGCAACATACCTGGACACTTAGTGCCATAAAACCTTCTTTCGTGGTCTGACCTGGCCTGGCCTTAGTGCTATTTTTAGCAAGTAGTGCAATGGGACTTAGTCCCCTATTCCTTATGGCTCTTTCTCATGGCCCTTCTTGTATGTGGCCTGGTGCCGCACTCTTGGGCGATCTGTGTTGGCTTGTGTGTTGCATGGTGTATGTTAGTTTCAATGATATGTGTGTCTGGAGTATTGTATATGGCGTTTAGCCCTTGGGCCAATAATCTTTTATTTGTGCCTTCCAGACTGTTGTGTGTGTAGTTCACTGTCATGTGTGTAGTGCACTGATTTGGCTACCATTCAGACTCTCTCCTTGGCACCTTGTGTGAACTATCTTGGGACTTGGCATATGATGTGGCTTTGGTTGGATAGAATACGTGGAAATTGGGTTCGAAGGGTAATTGGCCCTAATACTTTCTTTTGTTATGCCAAAAAACCTTCTTTCGTGGTCTGGCCTTAGCGCTTGCCAGAGGCATTATGCATCAATTTTTTTTTTATCCTTCATCAAGCCGTGAACAAATTGTGGATGTCTCATTTCATTTTTTAAAGAAAAAGGTTAACATCATTGTCTATATGGTTGATTTTTGTTAGTTACACTAGCAAAGTTATCTGTGGCAAATCGACAATGTAAAAATTAACTTTATGATAACACGATTACATGTATGGGGTTGATTGGAACGAGCTTAATTTACTTTGTTTTCTAGTGTCTATTTCAAAATAAGAAGAGCTTCCCTTTGCCAGGGAGCATAGATGTAATGGTATAATTTTGTCCATTGTTGAGCATATTTATGGTGTTGAGAAGGGGGAGGGAAGGGTCTCGGAGCGGAAACATGTGGAAGATTGATAGTTTCCAAGCATTCCCCTGAAGATTTAGCGTGATGATTTATGGTTTTCAATCTGAATGTTGCCTGGATAACAAGAACCTCCTTCTCTTTACGACCTAGTGATGTAACTGTGGTTGATTTGGAATGGGTTCTTCGGTTTCATCAATCGCTCTGAAGGTATAATTTTTTTCTTTGTCCGCGTATTTCAATTTTAACTGTTTCGTTTTGTTGTAAGAGCTTTACCGACCATTCTTAGCATGGTTTAAATGCTTCATTCCCTTATAGAATCATGGAGCAAGGATTGTTTGACTACACTCCAAGGACCATCCGGTTTGGTGGTGTTACATTTTGGAGCATAATCAAATACGACAGAATCATAGCATCTCCGAGGGCATTTACAAGGCGATGGACTGTTGAAGTTTTCTTTTGGGGTCAGGTCATTTTTCTTATGAACTTATAACTCATAACATCCCCATTGGTCATATACTAGTAAGTCTTGAGTTGATTTACAAAATAATATTGGGATTTCCTTACTACAGGGAAGGATTTCAATTATTTAATTTATTTTTCTCCTTGAATTTATTCATATCCTTCATTGCCTTGTAGGGAGTTCTACTGACCATGTTTGAGCATGGATTATGGACTGTTTAGTAAGGTCTTTGGGAGCTTGGTTCTTTGGCCTGATGAAATTTCTCAGTTGATGGTCAATTTTCCTATAATGGCAGTCTATCTTAGTTCTTCAAAGGCCTAAACCTGTCTAGGTGATTTGTTGGTATTAAATTTTCCAAATCATTCTTAGATCTGCACTGTGGTAACTTACTTTGAGTCCTTGAAAGTTTTCAAGGTTGTTTATAAGACACATAGCTTAGCTTCTAGAGTCAAGAGGATGGGTGGGTAGGTGGGCCTTTGGTCCCAGATTTCAAATTAAGGCTCTGGTAGCATGTGTAAGGTCCTATCTAATAGAACCTAAAATTGAATAAATTTAAACATAAAATTTATTTCAACGTATAAGCAGTTTTATTAATCAACATATAAAAATATTCAACAACATGATGATAACCACATAATACAACATAATAATATTTACGAAAAGATTATAATCAATTTCATAACACAGCAGAATAATGAAATTTCATACCTCTAACTGATGCTACTGTTGTCCCCAACTCCGTTGTCCCCAAATCTGCTTGATGCACTACCCAAAACTGTCTAACCACCCAGCCAACAAGGAACAGAGACTCTCCGGCTCCCTAGCTCCAGGATTCCATAAGGATTCTTGGCCCCCAAGCCCAAAAATCCTAGCAACAGATGCTCCCCTGTGACAGTGCCCCAAACTCCAAACCAAAAAAACATACAGCCCCTAATATCAAAATAATGCTTCCTTTCCCCAAAATCCAAAGGTCCCTTTCTCAAATGCCTCTTCCCCCTCATGTCCTCCTTCCCATTCACTGCCTCCTCCCTTCATTAAATTCCACCCACCTTATCCCTCAATACATTAAGTTTTCTATTAAATAAATTAAAANTTTTTTTTTTTTTACTGGGGGAATCAACAACTCGCGGTTCTCGTACTCACGTGACACGGGGTCAATCACCAGGCGGCTACCACTATAACCCCAGGTGCAACCACCCAGCCCGCAAGAATGGTGCACGAGTAAGTCCGGGTGAGAATCGAACATGAGACTTCATTTACAAATTTCCTTCCATTTACACGGCACTTGCCAATCCGTCTACACCCGTGCGGAAAATTATTTAACTTTTAATTTGTTACCCAAACATTAAATGAGTTAATTAATTAATTAATTAATTAATCAAAATATATTAAACAATAATTAATTAATTAATTAATATTATTAATAAATAATCATTATTTAACTAATATACATTAGGACAGTTAATTATTTAATTAATTATACTTGATAAACCTTAAGCAATTATTTAACTAGGGTTGTTACAATAACTCTATATCTTTAGATATTTATTCATTATATTATGTAATATTTCATGATCTTCTATCCATTCTACATTTATTATTATGCAACACCACTACTTTATTGTCATGGTAGCTCTTTACTGCACGTCCCTTCATGGGATGTCTTAATTTCTCTTAGATATCATCTGCATAATTTCTTCTCTTTGCACGATCTCTTTTCTCTATTCCAACTTTCTTCCTTCATTTGTGTTCTCTTATACTTACCTTTCTCTCATCTGCGACATTTTCCTGCATTTCCTCTTTACCTACTAATCTTAACTTATTTGACTCCTCAACTCTCGACCTCTTCCCTTAACCCTTTTCTTGATTTTCCCTGTTTACTTACTTTTTCTTTCTATTTCTATCTTTTCTCCCTATAGCACACTATGATACAAGTTAACATGCACATTTTTCCTAGTGCATGGAAGGACGGTCTTCCATGTATAGTTTCAGTTGACTCCTATTCACTATTCCTTCCACTACTTTTGCATCCAAATATTCTAACTGAACAACACCTATGTTAGTCACATATCTGATCACATATGGCCCTAGACAATGCATCTTGAATTGTCTTGGGTGTCGTAAGAATTTATTGTCATAGAGAAATACTAGATCTCCTGTATGGAACTTATTCTACTTGATGTGTCTATCATGCCATGTCTTTTCAGGTTCCTTATATACTTGTTGATGGAACCCTACAATAAATCGATCTTCCTCTAAAACTAGTAACAAGGACAATCTTTCTTCTATTGTGTCAAAATCCATAAGGTCTTCCATGAAAACAATGCATAGACTCGGTACAAGAAACTCCATGGGAATTACTACTTCCTATCCATACAGTAATTTAAAAGGTGTATGACTTGTCAATTTATTGTAAGTAGTTATATAATCCCAAAGTACTAAAGGGATCCTTAAATCCCAATAATATCATCCTACATTGCACACCTTGGTCAATGCATTCTCTAGTATCTTATTGAAGGCCTCCACAGTTCCATTTCTTAGGGTGATATGTATTGCTTTTTCGATGCTATATCTAGAAATCTTATGTCAATGCTACAATTTTCTTGTTTAAAAAGTGAGTACCTTGATTTCTCATAATTACTTTATGACACCCAAACCTTGTAACTATGTTCTCAAACAAGAACCGTGTAGTTGTCTCTATGCTTCAATCTATAATTTTTTCTTCCTCTGGCCATCTTGTTAAGTAGTCTATCAGGGTAATTATGTACCTACATCATATTCTCCTCACTGGTGGATTAATCAGTGCAACAAAATCCACTTCCCATTTTTCAAATGCATGTAAGGTGACTTGCGGATTCAAAGGAATCACATCCCTTCATGACGGTCTTCCTACTCTCTGACAAGCATCACAAATTTGACAATACTCCTTAGCATACTTGTGGAGGGTAGGCCACCATAGCCTTTCACACAAGATCTTATGAACTTTCACTTTTCCTACATAATGTCCTCTTGTAATTCCATCATGTTCCTCTACTAGGATCATTAGTCTTTCTTGTTCTAGCACACATTGTCGCAGTATCCCATATATGCCTAACTTATATAAGTTTCTTGTCTTCAAATGATAACCTGCTCAGTTAACCACTAGATGCTTATTTTGTGTTACTTTCATGTCATATGGAGTGACTCTTGTGCTTAAAATTGAACAATTTCCACAAAGTTATCCTCTACCATTTGAACTAAGAATAATAGTGCATCTGGTAAACTATCGTCTAGGTTCCCTGCATATTCTCCTATTAGTATCCACAAAAAATTGCATGGTCCTACATTCAGTTTCCTCAGATTCACAATAAATTCAAAATAATACTCCTAGAACATAACTAACCCTCTGCATATTCTCCCCCCCAGCACTGGCTTGTTAACTAGATATGTGAGTGAAAAGTGGTATGTATACATCTTCAAATGAGACCCCAACAAGTAGTGTCTGAACTTATGCAAGGAATAAACCATTTCCAAGCCTTCCCTTTTTTTCATCATGTAATTCTTCTCAGCAGTCAAAAACATCCTACTAGCGAAAGCAATTGGATGATCTAACTCTCCCTCCCTTGGTCGGGCTAACACTACACTGACCGTTAACGATGATGCATCTACATGAACGTGAAACTCTTTCTTCCAATTCAAGAACACTAGAATGGGTGAAATTACTAAATTTTGTTTCAATACGTCCAGATCCTTCTGATAGTATTCATTCCACTGAAACTTAGCTTCTTTCTTCAATAACTTCTCCATTGGAGCTTTAATTTGTGCATAACATTTAATAAATTTGTTGTAATATTCGGTATGACCCAAAATTTTTCTCACCTGTTTCACTGCTTCATACGGTGGTATATTAACAATTACTGCTATCTTGTTAGGATGAATTAACAAACCCTACTTTCATACCACATGACCTAACAATATCCAAAACAATGTGCAGAAATACTTTTCTTCACATTTAATAAAATATGATATTATCTACATCTATCAAACATCAACCTTATATTTTCTACATGATCTTTCAATAGGATAAACAGTATTTGTCTTACAAGTTATGCAAATAGGCATAATTCAACTTCCTTAGGTCTACCAAAATTCTAATACCCCCCATTTTCTTATCTTGAACCACCATTGGACTTATTCATATTGACTTTGCAATGGGTTCAATTATACTAGCTTCTATCATTCCGTCCAACTCTTCTTTCACTTTTTCCTTGTACTTTAGATTCAATCTATAAGGTCTCTGTATTACTAGATTAGCATATGGTTTTAATGGTATCTTCATCTCGCCCAATTCTCCAACCATTCCCTTCATCTCTGAAAATGTTGTCAGAAAAATATCATGATACTTGTGCAATAGGTCTGCAATCTTTTCCATAGTCTCATCATTCCAATAATCACCAATTTTTGCAAACTTTGGTTTCTCCTTCGTGCCAATGTTCACTTTTCAAAATCTTAAGGGATTCATATATTCATCGGATTCAATTGTTGGACCTACTGCATCATGCTCTCCCTTATTCTCTAGTACCTGCATGTTTCCCAAGTTTTCTTCTTCTTGGTCTTCCTCGGTAACATTATGCAATTTTAATAGTTCATGTATTGTTGCAGATTCTCTATGCACACTACATCTAGGTATTATTTCTACTTGATATTCTTACATAAAAATTTTACCTCTAATGACTTGTAAATTTGTATCTACTAAAGGTGACTCAGCCTCAAAATCAAATTTTACCTTAAAGTTTCGGGTGAGCTCTTCCCAATATGTTGTCCCTCTGCGCACTTATAACTCTAAATACGAGTTCTTAGGAACTATATCCATCGTATGTATGAACTTGTGTGTCCATTCCTACTTCATCATGTGCCTCCAAGTTATAATACATCACACAACATGATCCTTCGAATAGCTCATCCCCGTATACTTGTGCATAATGTCTTCTTCTCCAAACATGATCCGCATCAAACTTTTACAATGTTACCAATCCTATATCCCTTCCTTGTGGGTTTCCCACTATCTCGTTGATTTTTCTCTTAGTGCCACATATAATGCTAACAGTTTTTATTTCTCAATTATATGTAGCTCAAATTCATTGACAAAATAAATTAACTCAATTGATCCCTCAAACTTTGGTGTATCACATACCGCTTTGTGAAATGATAAAACCCAGGAGGCACCCTGCGGTGACGCAGAACACACACTTGAGAGGGTTCAAGCGGATGTTGTACTGACGACACCGTTGGAAGATTATTCGCAAATCATCGATGTGTTGGGTGTGTTTCTTAGATTGAGCAGTGAGGTCGTCCAAGTATGCGAGAATGATTGCAGCTAGATCATGGAAAATGTATGTCATAGCTCGCTGGAAAGTAGCGCCGGAATTTTTGAGGCCGAAGGGCATGACACGATATGAAAACGTACCCCACGGGGTAATGAATGTGGTTTTATATTGATCGACTGGGTGGATTTGAATTTGGTTGTATCCAGAGAATCCATCCATAAAGGAGAGGGCCTCGTGGCCGACACAGTCGTCGATGATATGATCGATGAAAGGCGTTGGGAAGTTGTCTTTTGGACAAGCGTTATTGAGATCGCGGAAGTCGGTGCAAACGCGAATAGTGCCCTATTTTTTGTCGATGGGTACAGGGTTGGAAACCCACGAAGTGTAAGCGATGGGATAAATGAATCTGGCCGTACGTAATTTGTCGATTTCAGCTTTGATAGCCGCGACCTTGGATGGGTGTAGCGGTCGCTGTTTCTGGCGAATTGGTGTGATGTCTGGCCAGGTGTCGATGCGATGTTCGACGATAGAGGGGTCAAGGCTGAGCATCTCTGTGTATGAACATGCGAAAATATCCCTAAATTCCTAGAAGAGGGCTGTGTATGCAACAATTTCCTGAGGAGTGCAAGCAGCTCCAATGATGATCTCTTCGACGATGCCCGTTTTAATTGAAATGTCGATTTTGATGGTGGGGGAAATGTTGGCCAGATTACCTTCTTCGAAAGCGTCAGGTGCTGGAATCAGATTGTTGAACCAATCGATAGGCCCTGAGGGGATAAAGTCTTTGGTTTCGACCGCGTAAATGGGATTGTGGCTAGGAGGCAGAGGGCTTCCTGTGGAAAGAAGAGTGCACGATGATGTAGTGCGTCCCAGGGAGAGTCCAGGCGTTGTAGTTCTTCTAGTATTTCTTCGTCACAGTGGAAACGACGGGAATATAATGGATCGTGAGGAGTGATCTCCGCTCTAGTGTGATTGCCCCCTGCCGGTGAAGCAAGAGGATAGGTGCGAGCAGAAAGTGAGGGTTCGCTCGTCATGAACCATATGTTGAAGCACTGAGGTGTACCCGTGGTGGTTGGATGAAGAGTCTCCGTAGAGGAATGGGCAGGAGAGTTAGGTGGGTTATGGGGTAAATCCTCGGATACGTCATCTAAGAACCATGGAGGCGTAGGGAGTGCCTCAGGCTCGGGAGAAATGACGTGTAGATTTTCCAGTGGTGAAGTAAGGTCAATTACCTCTGTTGTGGGTCGTTGCAGCAGGGCCAATTGATGTTGCCGATATTCGATGATCATCGGACATTGGTATGAAAAATGAGCCAATGAATCACAAAGAGAGCAAGGGCATCTCATGCGTTCATTGACTGAAGTAGTGACATAGCGAATGTCAGTGATAGGTGTTGTGGATGATGTAGCCGGGCGTGGGTTGTTCTGAAAGTCACGGCTAACGATTGCTAATGCCTGGCGGAAACGAGGCAGTGCTGGACAATGATGGGTGTAATGGCCATACTCAGAATAGATGGCACATGCGAATTTGGTCTTCAACCCTTTACTACTAGAAGGTTGAGTGGTAGCAGTAGTAATGGGTGGTGTCGGGGTTGGATTGGGGGGAATCAAATTCCGTAATTCTGGTAGTGATGGGCAGTTTTTGGTTTGGTGACCCTCTTTGTCACACAACGCGCATGGTGGTGAGATGCGCAGTGGAGTTGTGGGCTCCTTTGTCTTTTTCCTGCCCCCAGCGGTAGCAGGGGGGTAGGGAGTATGGGGGTGTTGAGGGTAGTGGGGGTGAGGACAGGAATCGTCATGGGGAGTCCTACCTGTAGGTGGGGGACCATCTCAGGTGGATGTAAGTACCACACTGGGATTGCTAACACGATATTCGTAAGTGTGAGCGTTGCGGCTACCTGGAAAGCTTCTACACTGGGTGGTGGGTAAAAGAAGGGAATTTGAGTGAGGGGTCGGGGAACGGTGTCCCAAATGGGATTAGGTCCTGGAAGGGATGTGGATTCGTGGACTCTGGGGATTGATGAGTTTGCAAGAGGCTCCTGTGGGAGTGGTGCTGTGACTGGTGAGATGTCAAGAATGACTGAAGCCTCATGAGGAGGATGAGTATCCTCCTGATGAGTTTCCTTAGAGGAAATGATGCATACTTGGCTAGGGGGAAGGAGTGGTGGTGCTCCGTGGTACGTCCCTAACAAGGATGGATCTTTGAAAATCCCGGGGCCCATCTCGACGAGTGGATATGCATCTTTGTTTGAATGAATGAGAGGAAGAATGTTATCGAGATTGGCAGATGGGTTAGGCTCGTAATGCGAGACTTGGTCAATGGTCACAATCTTTCCGTTGTGGGGGAACATGATTGTCCTAAAGACTGATGATGCCACTGTCTTCATAGCATACATGTAGGTACGGCCTAACAAGATATTGTAATCGAGTTGAGCGTCCATTACTTCAATGTCAATGAGAATGGTTTTTCCCCCGAGTTCTATGGGGACATTTTGGAAGAGCCCTTCAGGGGATGATGGTCTTCCATCATAGGCGCGCAGTGTGATGGCAGATGGTAAGAGTTCCAGGGAACCAAGTTTCTACCATATGGTTTTGGACATGATACAGGTGGATGCCCCTTCATCGATGATACACCGATGGATGGTGATGTTCCGTATTTTGACGGGTATTTGGATAGCAACGGCGGTGGGAAGACGCGGTTCGCAGCTATCAAGGTTGAAAGTGATAAGTTGAGTATCTGCAGGGTCGACTGCTCCCATGGAGGAAAGTAATGACTTCCGTTGCATTGGACAAATTTGGAGGACTTCCAAAACTAACATGGCAGCCGGGGATTGTGCTAAGTCATCGACCAAGTTGTAGTTATGAGCTGCCCTAGCCTGTGGGTTGTGAACATTCCTGCGCAGGGGGATGCGAGGGATGCGTAATGGTGGTTCGGTAGAAGGGCGGGGGATTATCAACGGAGGTCCCGTTGGTGTAGGGTTTGTTTCTAGAGATGTAGGAGTAGACTCAGTATTTGGAGGATACTGACGATTGTGTGTTTGCAAAAGAATTTCTTCCTCACTGGTGAGGAGAATTGTCCGTTCTACTGGAGTGTTGGGGTTGTGATATTGGACTACCTGAGGTGGGATATGTTGCGTGTCCTGTCGGGTGTTTATGACACCTTGATGTGGGATAGGATTTTGCAGTACTGCGGGAGGTTGTTGCACATATTGTTGTTGTGCCTGCTGAGGGGCAGGTTGCGCTGGGGAGGGGGGAAGGCTCCCAGAGTCTTTCAACCTCTTGAAATCAGCGATCTGTGGGCAATGGTGAGTGTAATGACCATATACACCACAAAGAGCACAAGGGTGAATAGTTTTAACAGTATTCCGCCCTTGGCGTTTGTTGTTATTGCCCCCTTGGGGGTTTTGGTTCCCTTGGTTCTGGTTGCCCCCAGTGGGTGGATGTTGTGGGGGTTGATTCCCGCCTTGACTAGGGTTGTTGTTGTTCTTGTTCCATCCTTTCCTCCTATTATTGTTCGATGGATGAGTTGGGTTGGCTGTGTTTAATTGTTCAAAATTCTGGTATTGTTGAGCAGCGGAAGGTTGAACAAAATTCACCCCCTTATTTGGATGTGGGGCAGCCATGGGTTGTGGAGGCTCGGGAAAGGGGAAGTATGGATTTTGTGGTGGTACCGACCCATAGGGTACATAGGAAGGTTGCGTGCTTTCACTAGTACTATAAGTTGATGTTGAGGGGGTACCACTGGTTGAGGGAATAGGTGGATGTATGGAAGGTGCCGGTGGTGGCCCACTGATGGGTGGAGGTATAGCAACAGGATATGGTTGTTGATAAGGAGGTGGGGGAAAATAAGGAGTGCCCCCATATGCCGGCGGGTATTGAGGTGTTCCATACACCGGTGGTGGTTGGGGTTGTGGACTATGGTGTGTGGTGGCACCTATTAGTCTGTCTGCTGAGTGAGACATTCCAGGTTTGTCCTGGCCAAATGGCACAGGTTTTGGAAGATCAGGAAGTACTGTGTACAAGTATCCTGACTGTGCATAAATGAGGTCGTATTGTTGAGCCTTGCTGATGGCTTCCTCTTCAGACTGTGGGAAGGTAGAAGCTACATCCTTACCAAGGAGAGCGACAAGTGATCTAAGAAACCAGTCAAGGCATTGATGTTTGGTGGTTTCTGCTTTACACAAACTACGTCACCTACGCCACTCATGAATGTGGTCAGCAATGTGGGTGGCTGAGGACTGTTTGAAATTGGACAGTAGTTCAAGACCGTTGTCATGGCGGATGGGTAATTGGAAGAAAGTTAAGAAGGCTTTGGCCAAGGATTCAAAGGTCGTGTGGGATCCAGATTTTTCTTCAACATACCATTTGGCTGATGGGCCAGTAAGTGTGCGTTGAAAAAGATGTAGTCTGACGGAATCCTCCATGATGCTATTGGAAGAACACCATAGATGAAAAGTCATGACATGATTGGCGGGGTCATCCCCTGCCTTCCCTTCAAACTTGGGTATGTCTGAAGGAAGTTTGGTTGGCATTGCAGGCCATGTAGCATCATGCAATATAGGATCATTAGTGAGCTTGGTGAGATCCAGAATGTTGAGAGAGGCCAAGTATGGCATCTGTAGTGGGGGTGGAGGGTTAGCTCCGGCCATAGTGTGTTGTGAACCTGACCCTTGGTGGGGACTAGGTGGGTTGGTGCTCCCTCCTTGAGAGGAAGTGGGTCCCCCGCTTCCGTGTAAAGGAGAGCTAGAGGACGGATGACCTTGGGAAGTGGACCCAAGTAAGGTAGAACCAAGCAAAGCTGATCCTAGGATGGTAGCACTCACAGGAGTGTGCGAAGGAGGTATTGATGAACGAGTACGACCAGATATTCCTCCTAAGATAGGAGGAAGGTTGAGAAAACGTCGTGAACGATGGGGGTTCTGTGGTTCCCCTATGATGTCAGACTAGTTGTGTGAGATGTGTGCAACAAGTGGTGAGAGAAAATATAGAAACAAGAGCCTTTTACTGTGATGATCTACACAATATATATCAAAGTCAAACTGTAATCAGATGTGCATCATACATAAGTGAGAAAGAAGCATATATATGGGTAAGAGGGTTTTGTCCGCGTGGGGGAATAAAAAAGAAAGCAAATGCTCGTGTCCTAGAAGACGTAATGTCCTTCCTCTCAAATAGCACTGGATCTTCCAATAGCTCTCAACAGTGGGATCTGAAGTCACCGGAAGAGATACTAGTGAAGAATGAAACAATTGGTTATAATGAGGGGTAGAGGGTGCAATATCCCGAAAGAGCTGGCGATACCTCCCAATAGCCACACAAAATCCAATCAAGGTGCGATTGCAGCCCACAAC
>ML782284.1:387580-403770 GCA_009831015.1 Picea engelmannii
ACTAAGAGGGGTCTCAAAAAGAGCCTTTGTCCTCTCCTAAAAGTTTTGAAATTTTGTTAAGGGAGATGAAACCGTTTTCGCAATCCTTTTCTGGTTCTCAAGATCGCTTAATGACGCGAGAGAAGAGCATACTCAAGATTGTTACTTCAATTTCTAGTCCCAAAAATGTGAGTTTAGATGAGTTTAGAATTGATGTTCAACTTAGATTTGTAAACCAAAGCAAGCCATCCATGTGGCAAAAAGAAAAATAGGGAAAATGAATTTTATCCACCTAAGTGCCTATGTTTGTTTGATTATCCCCTGTATAAGTTGAGGGGTCTAAGTGGTGCAGTATTTAGAGCATGCATATCATCATTCTTTACAAGGAAAATGCTTTTTTCCCCACATCCAAGAGCTTACAATGCAAATTTCAGTTCAAGTGTGCGGCCTCCTGCGTGGACAGAGGTGCATATGGCGCCTACGCGTTGGAGAAACTGAACGAAAAAGCGCCTGCGCGCCCGACGCGCACCTGTGAGGTAGAATACCCGTGCGCCTGTGTCAAAAGTTCGGGAAGAAAAAATCCGGATGGATTTCTCTCCAATGTTTGGTGAATTGACTGGTAAGCAGGTCGGCAGAGGCCGGTTTGTGAACCTGCAAGTTAATGAAATCAAAAGGAAAGCAAATGAAGCCCAAATGAGGGAGGAATTGATACCAACTCCCCAGTACGGTCGCCAATCTGTTTGCACCCAATTCGTCACTTGATGAGCAAATTAAGAGTGCTTACATGCCCAGTTGGGCTCTGCTAGGCATGACAGCTGTAAGGTAAAAGGTTAGAAAGAGAAACAACAGAGTTATAAACAAAAATCAAACTAAAACTAATTAAAACTAAGAGCATATGATAAAATGAAAAACAAATGTAAATGGACCAATATCACCAATGTATAAGCTGATCTGATTGATGAAATCCAAAGACACAAAGAAGAAAGGGGACTTGGGTCCCTCCTTTCTCCAATGGAAGGCTCTTGAGGCCCTCACGGATTTCTCTCCTTACAATGAAAAGATGAAATGTGGGTGAAAGAACTCCAAGCTCATTCACTCAAGAGAGGGGTGAATAGCTTTATGAAATGCAGCTTGCAGTGTTTATTGCCAAAGAATGGGTCCTTAGCAATCTCAGTAGCATAACAGTATGAAGAATTCCTTGAGAAAATAGTGGTCATTCATGGCTTTTTATAGCCAAGCATTGGGTTATTATGTGACCTCTTTTGAATGTGAAAAGGGGCTCTTTAGGGCACATTTAGGTCTTTGACCAGCCCACCATGAGGATTGAGCTTGGATTTGATGTCAAATCGACTTGGGAGCCGATCCATTAGTGGTTGGGAGGCTGACCAATTTCAATAAATGTGCCGTTTAGCAGGCGCGCGGGTTTTTCGCCCCACAGCCGCGCCTTTTGCACATATGCACGCCTTGTACGTTACTGTTACACACGTGTGCGCACGCGCCCAGATGATGTAAAGCGCCCTTCAAATTTTTGGTCATTTGTATAGTTTTTGACCCTTTTGCAATGCTGTGCATTTAATCTTGTGCCATGAATGACTCTTTATGTTGTGACGATGCAGGGTTCTTGTCGCCTTGTGCGGACAAAATTTCAGTGATAACACTATGTTCTGATCCAACGCAAAGAGAGAGTAATTCCAGCACACCTTCTGGTTGAAACTTCATGCAACCAATGATTCCATTGTTCAAGTCCTTCCTCCTATTTTGATGCACAAGGTATTATGCTTCTCCAACTAAGCACACCATCTGCAGTGGGATTGACACAGTCATCCATGTGTATTATCATATTATATAAGCTATCGATTTCCTTTCTTGTGGGCTCAGCATATCTTCTTTCCTCCATAGGGTCTAATGGTGTAGTGACCTTTAAGCCTCCTTCAAAAATCATCTCTCTTTTCTTCAATTTAATAATCACATGATTGACAAAGGCCTAATCTAGTCCAAGAAAATCTTGATATGGTTGATTGTTATCCATGATCTCAATAACCTCAAATTTAACTACAATGTTCACTCCATCCATATTGACATGTACTCCTTCTAATCTCCCGAACGATATTATCTTATGTTGGTTAGCCAACCTCAACTGAATAGTTCACCAAACTAGCTTTGGTTTCCCCATCATCTCCCATGTCTATCATGGAAGCACATTGACATTTGATCCTAAATCTAAGATGACATTGTCCATGTCTTATTCTCCTATCTGCGCATTCAATATGAATTATTTATTTTTCCTCCTCTTGTGCAACACTTGATTCACTACTTATTGTGTCATATTTACTTCTCTATCTTGTACATATTGATCAATCATTCTACGCAATCCATTCAATGTCATTTCATCTAGTCTGGTCCTAGTATATCCTTCCTTACTTGTTGATAGGTTTATTTTTCTTTCTGTGGATTGAATTATAGTATGGGATTCATTGCTTTCCTTATCCATTGTTCAAATCCATTTCGCTTCTCCTTCACATATGGTCTAGTTCTTGTTTCGCCATGCGTAACAACTACTACTTTGGGTTGATCGTCACATTCCTTAGCGGCTATCATATGTAGGTTTTGTTTCTGACTCTGATGTTGGTTTTGATCCTATTTCTAGTTCCCTCTAGGTTCCCACTTTGTTATCAATTGAGGAAAGTATTCTATCTCATGATCTAATTCTATCAAATACGTGCACATTGTTCGAGGATTTGATCAATCTCTCACTAAATGTCTTGATTGATTGTAGTTATAACATATTATTGATCCTCTACCTTCCCGACCAAATCCTCCACGTCCTCGATCTCTATTGAATCCTCCACATCCACCCTAATTAAAGCCTCTTTGAGTGTTGTACTATGGAACTCCTCCTTCCACTGTGACATTTTATTCCTGGATTATGTACACATATGAAGTGTGCTCTCTCATTAGGTCAAATTCATGACAATCTTTTTCATTGTGTCCTACGGATTTACAAAAATTACAGAATAAATGTCTTACTGTACTTAGATACTTTTTTAGTAAGGGACAATAAATCATATGATTTACCCATGTATTACATATCTTGCAATACCCTAATCCTCCCATCAATTGGGTCGGTGCTCCTATGGCCATATACGACATGAATGCCAAAAATTCTTCCTTTAGATGGTCTTTTGTCTTACATGTTATACACCAAACATGTATGTGCTTCTCGTTTTCCTTCGTTATCTCTGATAATTGAATTCTCTACGCCGCCAACTCTGACTATACTTTTTCCATACCTGCAACATTTCCTACAGGAGATGCTACCAATTTCATCATGATTTCTAATGCTTCTGGTTGCGGTGTGACTTTTTGTTGTGTTAGCAGATGGTGAATGTGAGGCAATAGACTTGCAATAAACTATTCTCAATGTTTCTCATCAGAGATATAAAAGGTTAATATACCCATCACATCCTTGAATGTATGGTCGTAGTCCCAAACTTTCTCATTATGTACTTGCTTAATCTCTTTTAGCTCTGTAATATATTGCGATTCAAATTTCATCTTCTGAAATTCCTTCAACCATGCTCATCCATGTTGGAATATTGTTTAATACTGAGAGGGGTGGTGAATCAGTATTGTTTCTTTTTCACAATGTTTAACACCACTTAATCATTAATCTTATTAAACACAAGAAGCTATCAAAAACAAATAATAGTACACAAAATTTTAACATGAAAAACCATAAATGTTCTTTTTATATATTTATATAAAGTTTACTTTTCATTTATATAATTTTTACTTTTCATATAAAGTTTATATAAAGTTTACAAATTGTAGGAGACACCAATCCCCTATTTTGAGAACCAAATCAAGGCGACAACAATCCCCTGTTTTGAGCACCAACTCAAGGAGACAACAATCCCCTATTTTTCAAGCACCAACTTGAGGAAGTTTCAACTCCCTGTTGTTCAGGCTCCAACCTGTAGAGGACTTTAATACTCCTTTTTTCCACCCTTCCACCCTCACTGTATTTTTAATCTTCAAACTTAAATTTATTCCTTTGGACTCTTCTTCTATTTATATCTTCTTATTAAATCACCAGGTCACCTCTACTGCTTCTATCTTCAAAAACTTTACTCTGCATTATTTACTTCTTCTTTTGTTGAATCTGCGTTTTTGAATTCCATATCTGATCTTTTGCCAATATATTATAGTCACTCATGAATAATGTTTTATTGTCAAACCTCAAATGATATGCTTATGAACTATTACTTTTTTTACCTACATATCTGTTTTTCCTCATAACCCTCTTCTTTATTTAAACATTTCCATAATCTTTATATGAAAAGTCATGTTCTTCTTGAAAAGTTGTGACTTTTATTAAATAATAATTATTTTTTCCCTTTTTAATTTTTAATTCACTTTTTACCTTACCATGGGTAAATACCACCATGGTTTGCAAATACCATTTGGACATACCATGTGGTCTTTCACTTTAACTTTTTCTTTAACTCCACTTCATTTTTACCTTTTTCTTTAATACACCTTCATATTTACTCTTCTTTTATGTAAACTCCACTTCCACCTAACTTTTCAACTTTTATTATTTATTAAAGTCATATTAATATTTAATTCACTTTATTTTTACTTGACTTTAATGTTTGTTTCCACTTAAATTTTCACTTTTTTATTTATTAAAATGATACCAAAGTCACATTTATGTTTAATCCATTTTCTAACCTTTGACATCAATGACAATTTTATTGAACAATCTCCCCCTTTACTCCTCTTTACCATGCAATCCAAATTACATAATACATAGAGATCTTCAATTGGGTTTATATGATCACCAATTTACCCTTAACAAAACATTTATATTCTTTGACTAAAAAATCATGGCTTTCATTATTTGTTCAAGATATATAGACATTAATATGAATGAATGTAATCAACATCACATGTGAATTTAACATAGTTATAGTTCCGGGGAGAAGACAATGACTATGTAGATTTTAACATTGTATAATATTTACTGCAAACAAATTTTCAGAAAAAGAACAAAAAAAATACAATGGAAAATACAAACATTACACAAATATTTTTCCCTTGGAAACCCAAACCGGGAAAACTAGCATATTCTATATTCATTCATAGTGATACATGTTTACAATACAATATATACATATAGGAGCCATCAACATCCAAAACCCTAACCCAATGACTTGGATTAGTCAACAACCCTAATTCCTTAACTAGAAATAGAAAACCATAAAAAAAAACATGTGTCGAAAAACCGCCCAACAATGGACACAAAAATCAAGGCAACACAAAAAATGAGGCAAAAGCACAACACATTTCCAGAGCTAAAAATGAGACACTACTACTTATGAAAAGAATATAACACATACCCAACATTCTCCCACTTGTTGTTTTATTTGCATACATGGGGTTACAGGGTTACATAGTCAACAATCCAGGGCAACAATGCCCATGGATCCTCTACACCGAGAGAACTTCTTAGTGCTCACAAATTTTGTTAATGAATCTACAACATTCTTCAAAGTGCCCACCTTCATCAACAAACACCTTTTCTTCAACCATATCTCTCACAAAGTGATATTGAATATCAATATGCTTTTTCTTTGAATGATAATTTGGGTTCTTCACTAGAAAAATTGCACTCTAACTATCACAATCTATCCTTACATCTTGTTGTACCAACCCAATACCTGAACACAATCTTTGTAACCATACTACATCCTTACTTGCATGAGTGGTTTCCATGTATTCAACTTATGTATTTGAAAGTGCCACTACAACCTGTCTTTTGCTCATCCAACTTATTGCTCCTCCAAAGAGGTTAAGCACATATCCACTTCTAGATCTCCTATGATCCATATCTCCATCCCAACATGAATCCACAAAGCCATGTATATCCAACAATATTTTCAATCCTAGTATTCCTTGGTAGCACAATCCATATCTAGCAGTACCACGCAAATACCTGAAAAAACCTTTTTACTGTTGTCCAATGCTCCTTCCTTGGTTTTGACATATACTTTCTCAAAACTCCCACTGCATGTGCAATGTCCAATCTAGTACAAACCATTGCATACATCAAACTTCCAACTTCACTCACATATGTAACATGAGACATGTCCTCTTCATCTTCCTATGCTTTGGGACACTGACTCACAAATAAATTTATAGTAACAGGAATAGGAACCTTAACCGGTTTACATTCCTGAATATTAAACCTCTGCAATATTGTCTCGACATATTTTCTTTGATTTAACCAGATTTTCCTCTTTCTCTAATATCTTTCAATTTCCATGCCCAAAATGAAATTTGAAGCACTCAGATCCTTCATGTCAAATTTAGAGGACAACTGAGTTTTCACATCCTGGATAATCTCCTTGTTGTTTCCTGTCAGCAACATGTCATCCACATACAAGACCAAATAAATCAAATGATCACCAATTAATTTAAAATACACACAATGATCCTCTTTTCTTCTTGTGAAGCCAAGTCCCAACATATAAGTATCAAATTTTTGATACCACATTCTTGGTGATTATTTTAAACCATACATGGACTTTTTCATCTTTCATACCAACTCCTTCTTTCCTTTCATAGCAAATCCTTCTGGATTCTTCATATAGATTTGTTCTTCCTAATCCCCATGTAGGAATGGTGTCTTCACATCCATCTGTTCTACTTCAAAATCAAATACAACAACAATACATAACATAAATCTTATAGAGGTTAACTTGGCAACATGAGAAAAAATCTCACCAAAATCAGTTCCCTCAACCTGGGAATAACCCTTTTCTACTTACTGAGCTTTGTATTTCTCCACTTTTCCTTCTACATTCAACTTCTTTTCAAATACCCATTTTCTTCCAATGGGATTTCTTCCAGTCGAAAAATCCATTGGATCCCAAGCCTCATTATTATCCAAGGCTTCCATTTCTTCGTCCATGGCCTTTTTCCAGAGATTTCAATCCTCTGAGTCCACTACCTCCCTGACAATTCTAGGATCATCATCCGTAATAGACAAAGACAAATTTGAACGGAAATCAGATGGATTATACATTTATAGTATCCTTATTTCTCAAACCGATATCCTCAATAATGGAGTATGAGGATCGTCTTTTTATTATTCTTGTTATTCTATAGATTTTGATTCATCATCCTTTAAATCAAACTCTATTTTATATAGTACATCCTTACTTGGTAGGACTTCCTACTTAACACCATCTTCATTTCTCTAAACACCAAATCTCGGCTATACACTACCTTCTTAGTTTATGGGTTCCAAAGATTATAACCTTTGATACCATATTTATATCCAATAAAGATACATTTTTCAGGCTTCTTATCTAGC
The DNA here is from genome assembly GCA_009831015.1 of Picea engelmannii. NCBI lineage: Eukaryota > Viridiplantae > Streptophyta > Pinopsida > Pinales > Pinaceae > Picea > Picea engelmannii. The sequence goes on from ML782284.1 coordinate 394,941, forward strand.
ATACTCATTTTTTCCTTTGGAACATGAAACATATGCATCACATCCAAATACCTTGATATGTGTGAGAGAAGGTTTCTTACCAATCCATACCTCTTGTGGAGTCTTGTCATATAGTGTTGATGAGGGTAATATATTGACCAGGTAACATGTAGTACCCACTACCTCTACCCAGAATTCTTTCCCTAACACGACACCACTGAGCATGCACCTTTCTTTTTACATCAACATCTTGTTCATCCTTTTTGCAACTCCAATATGTTGAGGTGTATATGGAGTATTCTTTTTCCTTTATATATCGCACTTCTTACATAATTCTTCAAATTCATTCCCACAGAACTCTCCGCCATTATTTTTCCTCAACACCTTAATTATTTTCTTTGTTTGATTCTCAACAAGAGCCTTAAACTCTTTAAACCTTTCAAAGACTTTTGATTTCTTCCTGAGGAAATATATCCAAGTATTCTTTTAGAAGTCATCTATAAGTGAGACATAGTACACAGATTTTCCCAATGATGGGACCAACACAGGTCCAAAAACATCACTGTGAACTAGTTGTGAAATTCCTTTTTCCCTCGTTGCACGAGAGGGGAATCTTACCCAATTTTTCTTTCCATATACACAATGTTCACAGAAATCAAAATCCATAGAGTAGTTAGACGTACCTTCAACCATACCTTTACTGTGTAGTAATCGAAGACCCTTCTCTTTGATATGCCCCGATCTTTGATGCCACAACATAACCTTTTTCTCCAGAAACTATAGGAGTTATTTCGTCTTCAACTCCAATATTGGGAACAATGGAATATTACACCCATCACTAATAGTTCTTACTTGCAGCTTATACAGAGTTCCAAATTGAACTCCCTTAAACAACACCATTTCTCCTTGAACCATCATGTGGGTTTCCTTCTCAAGTATTGTTTTTACCCCTGCATCGTCCATTTTTCTTACAAAAATCAAATTTTTGGCCAATATTGGGATTTGAAGAACACCGGGTAGTGCTATAATACTTCTATCTATGAGCTTCAACTTGAATTTTCCTCGACCTATGATTTTGGTTGTCAATTCATCACCTAAGAAAACATTACCTCCATCATACATTTCATATTCATAGAACCAGTCCCTGTGGGGATTCATATGAAAGGATGCACCTGAATCAACCAACCATGCCTCATGATATGCATGTGTTCTTGAAGAATCCAAGTACATTTCCCCTTCTTCTTCCTTGGAGGTCTTTTCTTCTATAGAAGGAGATTCTTCAGATCCCTTCTTTTTCTCAACTTTGGATCTACACTACTTCTTGTAGTTCCCTTGTTTTCTACATCTCCAACATACCTTTACAAACTTTCCGGGAGATTTAGATATACCCTTAGACTTACATCTCCCACTTGAGAACTTAGATCTATTTCTTTCCTAGGATCGTCCTCTTGCGAAAAATGAGTATGTGCTCTGTCCTTCCATATTCTTCCGTCTCATCTCCTCCAACAACAAGGATGACACCACTTCATCAAACTTCAAGGTAGTTGTATTAATACCTATAGCCACAACTAGACTATCCCAGGAGTCCGGTAAAGAACATAGTAAACTGATACACTTATCTTCATCTGAAATTTTAATCTCAACAGATACTAACTGACTTACCACAATCTTGAAGGTGTTCAAATGCTCTTCCATGGAGTCTCCATATCTCATCCTCAGGTTATACAACTTATTTCTTAGAAATAGTTTATTTACAAGGGATTTAGACTGATACAAATTCCCCAACTTATCCCATAAATCCTTGGTTGTAGCTTCCTCCGACACATTCAATAATACTCAATCTGAGAGACATAGTTGGATTATGCTCTTCGCCTTTTGATCCAAATTTTTCCAGTCATCTATTGAAGTTCTTATATGTGCGGTACCTGGATCTATCATGATCCACTGATATATGTCCACCAATAGATCTTCCATCTTCAGCTTCCATAGCTCAAAAATTTTCTCATTAAACTTCTCGATCTCCATTTTTGAATTGCTCGTCATTTCTTTCACCTAAAAAATCAATACCAAAGATCTCCCACTGTAACAAGGCTTATCACAGTCCCGAGCCAAACCCTTCACCACAAAGGCATCCCCCTAAATCCAACAAAGCTATGATACCAAATGTATATTTTAACCTTGTACAATATTTATTCAAAACATATTTTCAGTGAAAGAACAAAAAGGATACAATGGAAAATAAAAACATTACATAGAGATTTTTCCCCTGGAAACCCAAACTGGGAAAACCAACATATTCTATATTCATTCATAGTGATACATTGTTTACAATACAATATACATATAGGATCCATCGGCATCCAAAACCCTAACCCAATGACATGGACTAGTTAACAACCCTAATTCCTTATCCGGAAATAGAAAACCATTGGCAAAAACCATGTGCCAAAAAACCGCCCAACAGTGGACATGAAAAATGATGCAGAAATGTGACATGTTTCCCGAGGAAAAACCTCCATTTCACTTTTACCTTTTTATTTAGCGCCACTTCACTTTTTTTCTTTTTTTTTAATAAACTTTCATATTTACTCCTCTTTTATGTAAACTCCACTTCCACCTAACTTTTCAACTTTTTTTATTTATTAAAGTCATATTAATATTTAATTCACTTTATTTTTACTCGACTTTTATGTAAACTTTGTTTCCACTTAACTTTTCACTTTTGTATTTATTAAAATTATACCAAGGCCACATTTATATTTAATCCATTTTCTAACCTTTGACATCAATGAAAATTTTATTGAACAATCTCCCCCTTTACTCCTCTTTACCATGCAATCCAAATTATGTAATACATAGAGATCTTCAATTGGGTTTATACGATCGCCAATTTACCCTTCACAAACCATTAATATTCTTGAACTAAACAATCAAGGCTTTCATTCTTTGTTCCATATATATAGATATGAATATGAATGCATTTAATCAAGCTTACGCGTGAATTTAACAGAGTTATAGTCTTGGGGATAAGACAACGACTGCACAATAATGTTTTGATAATGCATGGGATTGTATCAATGACAATACCATATTATCCATTGATAATTATGACCATATTGACCCTCTTTGAAATCAATTCCAACACCATAACACCATGTCCAACATTCCAATCTCTACCAAAGTTCTTGATTGTTCGATCGGTGTAATTTTCTGGTACTTTATATACCATAGTAGTGTGACCTGTAAATGTCATAGCTAATTGTGAAATATTTGTGGCTTTATTTTGCACATTCTTAGCAGTCCATATCATGTTGCATACAAAAACGTGTTTCTCAGGGTCCTCCGACCTTGCTCCTTGAAACTCATGCATTCTTAGTGTATGATCTATCCTTGTCATTGTACTCGGTGTTGTACTCAGCCTTGGTGATGTTGACTGACTTTGTTTCACTAAGGTACTTCGACTATTCAGAGTATTTCTATGACTTCCTCCACTTACTACAATTGCTCTTGAACAATTGTCGATTCCTGCTTCAATTCTCAGTGACACACACGAGGTCATGGTTTCGATGCAGATTCCAATCTGAGATGGACTTCCTTCTTCTTATCGATAGTACTGAGGATCCCTTTCTTTCCTTTTACTTTCTATGTACATTGTGATCCCAAGTACTGTGTAGGGGTCACTTTCCTTAAATTCTTTGTGCTACTCTTCTTTCCCAACCACAATCTTCTTCTTAATATATCTAAACCTTTTCCCACAACACAATACTCCAATCTCTCCATTTGAGTTAGTATCCTCTTCTCTCAGCATCTTCATTCCATCTAATCCTTAGTCATCCTTCCCACTCTTAAACCATCCTCCGGTCATCCCCTAGTTCCCCTATGTGCATGAAGGATCCTAGCTATCAGACTCCATCTTCATGGAATTCTTATCGCAGAACAACATTTTTATCCAAGTAGAAAATGCGCTCAAATATATTCCACATGGACCTATGAAAAATTCCATCTCTGTGACACTATAAGAATGGGTACAATCTACTACAAACTCTATAATATAACCCCCGAATATACTATTTGAACATAAATCAACCACATGAGAAACCTTATTACTTACTATATTTAGTTGTCTAATCAATTCAGGAGTCCAGTTTCTCGAAGATTCATATCTATATCTCCCAATGTTCTCCACTATATTTTTTAACCATTCAATCAAAATTATCAGGAACTCACCAAAGAACATTTCATGAAGATCTGTGAATACATACCTTTGAAACCATTGTTTATTACTAATCCAAGGGTTTCTATTATGTTCTTTGGCAAAGTCTCATTTCTTTCTCTTTATCCATTCTTTTATCTCTTCCTTATTCAACTTCCAAAACATTCTCCTCATTACAGTTTCTGGTCCAAGAAACAAAACCATTTGTTTTCACGTAGTGGGTAGACTCAAGGTTAACAATTAAAATAACAAAAAATACTTTATACACCGATCTTTTAGACATCACCTTTCGAGCAAGTGAATTCTCATCCGAGGCATCTAGAGGGGATATAGGAACCAAGGTTCTACAGTGATGAGCGGAAGTGAGGCATTTAACATGTCATTTACTCATGTGCATAGTTTCCATTACTTAAAGGTTACTTATTACGCGTTTGACCATGTCTGTGACATTCCTTTACATTATGTTCATTCAATTACCATTGTAATAGCATATATGAATAACACATCCCAAAATTGAAGAATTTATCATCATTGTAGCATAACATTAAACATCATAAAATGAAAATACAACACATCACAACACACTGGTTTAACGTGGTTTAATCAACTTGGGCTACGTCCATAATGGTTGGCTTCTTTTATGATTCATTGATAATTCTTTTCCATATGCGCACTACACTACAAAATATGCAACAATAACATTACCTAAACCTACATATCCATTCTACTGTAGTGCGAGCTTCACTTCTCAGTCATATCTCAAAATTCTTCCTTTGCTCGTCTCAACTTACCAACCAAGCATTAAGAAATTCCCATCTCTCAAACTCACCAAAACCTCTCTTTTTATACCCAAAATCCCATTGCATATTTATACATAAAAATAGGGCTAATCTCATTATAAAGTGGACAAAATTTCCCCACAATCCTAATGATCTATATTCATTTTTCACCTTTTGCATGTTTCACCATCGTGCATCCTTCTATCGTTGGCTTTGACTCCTCAAAGTCCTCTCTCGTCACGTGCTCTAGTCCATATTCTAACAGCCTTTTATTCTTTGACTTCTTCTGGTGCAGATCCCAAAACTTAACCAAAATTTCTATACAACAGGACCATCTGTCCCACTAAACATCACCTCAATGCACAATAGCTATATGATCTTCTCTTTGTTTGATCGCAACCATCAAACTATTCTTTATCCAGCAAAAAGGACTACTCATCCTTGACGCATAGAAACCATAGGATTGTTTCATGGATTTAATATCAACCATCTATATAGTATATAATTCATATTGGAACCATTTGGATGTTGAAACAATCAACACCAACATAACACAAAACACTCATTTCATCTATCCTTGAATAGATCATGACTGTTGATATTTTCGTTTCCCATCGAAACACACAACATGACCTCATTGTTCATTAGTTTTTTGATATTTAATCAATGAATATTGTTGGATCTCAGATTCCTCCTTATCAAAAGCCATTCGTTCATCAACTCCACTCTGACCATATCCTCTCTGATGATATCTACTCCAACTAATCCAACGCTCCTTGAAAAGTAGCCTCAATGGCCTTGATCCTTTTCATCCCTTCAATTTCACAAATGATTAACACCTATCTCTTCATAGTCAGGTAGGACCAATGGACGATCTATGATTGAGGCTCACCTTCTTGCCAATGTACGGTCTAAATATATTCTTAAAGCTCCTTTTTGTTAGATTACTTCTACTTCACAGCTCACTCTGACCATTGCTTCTCCAATGGATGTAGGATATCTACTTATTGTTCCAACTCAATGGTTGAGATGATGTACTAAATATATTCATCCCCAACTATGTTCACAACATATCTACGACTATCATTTTTTTTTCCATGTTCTTTGATCAACAATTGTCACTAGCTCTCAAATTCCTTCATCATCGGAGTGTATTCACTATAGATATCATAATCTACTCTGACTAGAGCCTCTATGATGAACGATGGAGATCTTCTTGCTGTGTAATTTTCAATGGATGATATTTTATACAATGACCTAAAGTTTCCCATGTTCAACTAGGGCCCACCTTTGTTTCGAATAATCCAAATATGACACATGTCACCCTTAGAGACATTCTAGCTTTCACGTCGACAGCCTTGTCAATCTGACTACAAAGTTGTCACAATATGTCACCCTAATGTCACTCTCATTTCTTGAAACAGATCATCATTGACCTAATGGCTGAGGTGGATCCTCTAATGGATCTACGGTCCATGGACCTTCTCATCATTGGGATCCACTCTAAAGACTTCCTCCTAGACCCTTGATGGCCTTCCTTCCGATAGGCCTAAAACTAGCATCAACAATCCAGATTCTTTGATACTACTCTTTGACAAATCAATGGTTCCTATTAATTCAGAGTTATCTTCATCGAAGTCCTTGTGCACTCTTGCACTCAAACACTTTGACGATCTAACGGTCATCATGGTACCTCATCCAATGGTTAAGATTTACTTTGAGGTTGAAATATGCATGACAGTTAAGGTTCCAACCTTGTCTTCTGGAAATGTATCTTACAATATCCAATGACTCCCATCTGTCAAGATCATTCTATGATGAATCATCAAATCCTATTGACTCGAAACTTCTCCCATCGGATTCCCACTAAAAATTCACACTTAAACACTCTAATAACCTTTCCATCCAATCAATGGTCGAGATTTGTTTTCTATTTTAAATAAACATCTCATGTTGACTTGGAGCTTCTCCCATCAGAGTTCCATCACAACTTCATGGTAATGGTCTTATTTAGAACTTAATCATTTTAGGGCTTCATCACTTCTCTGATATTCTTCCTATCGATCATTTCTAGGGAAGAGAGTTCAACAGTTGACTGCAACACTTCTTCAATCTCTCTTGATCCTTGGACCTATCAATAAGGTGTTCCTTCCTTCATCTTCATAGAGAATCACTCATCAACATGACATCCCTTGACATTAATGACAACACAATTTCCAACAATCTACCCCTTTGTCATTGATGGAATTACACAATCTTATTTGATATTCCTATAGAATGTTGTAACCATATCTCCCCCTTTCTATTTACTCTCTCCCTTTGACATCAATGGAAAATTATTATTTCCGCCCTAATATTATAATCTTTATTTTCTACTATGTAACTTTCTTGTTTTTCCACAGCTCCCCCTGATTTTGTGCTTCTCCATGAAGCTTTCATAAATAACTCCCCTTGTGAATATATTTTCTTTTCTGATTTCACATTCTCATTTATGCACTCTCTCCCTGATCTTTTGGTTTTACTGTGCTCCCAACAACTTTCAATTGAATTTTTCATACCTTACGTAGAAATGGTAATGACTCCCATCTTATGTACGATATACTCAAATGTATCTATGGGAAGTGGTTTTGTCAATATCTCTGCAATTTGTTCCTTTGTTGGTACATATTCCAACTTTACAACCTAGTTTTCAACCCGTTCTCTTAGAAAATGGTATTTGATAGCTATGTGTTTTTTTTTTAATGCATGGCAAGGTTCTTAGAAATGCTTATTGCACTAGTGTTAACACACAGTATAGAAATGAATAGTTTGTAGTCAATATGAATGCCTTGTAAGGTCTTCTTCATCCAAAGAATTTGTGTGAAACATGATGTTGCAATAATGTATTCAACTTTTGCAGCTGATAGAGAGATTGATGAGTTATTTTTTCTCAACCGGGAAACTAAGAAATTTCCTACAAAGAATGAACCTCCACTTGTTTTTTTTCGATCATCTACACATCCTTCCCATTCAACATATATGTATGCTTTCAAGGTAAAATCTTCACCTTTTGGATACCACAGTCCATAGTCTAAAGTACCCTTCATATATCTAAAACTTCTCTTGACTTCATGTACATGAGATTCTTTTGGTGCAGATTGAAACCTTGCAACAATTCCAACTTCTTGCATCACATCTAGCCTTGAAGTTTTTACATAAAATAAGTTTCCAATCATAGACTTGTACAATTTTTTATCTTCTTCCATGGATTCATCATCTTTGTGGAGTTTGCATCATGTGTTCATAGTGGTACTAATTAGTTTACAATCCTCCATTTTGAACTTCTTGAGAATCTCCTTAATGCACTTCATTTGAGATATGAAGGTACCTTTGTTTGATTGAGAGATTTGCAGTCCTAAGAAGAATGATAACTCTCCTAACATTGACATTTTGAATTCACTTTGCATCTATTCAGAAAATGTTTTTCTTAGCTTGTCAATATTACTTCCAAATATTATAAGATCCATATATACAACAATTATTATCATGTTTTTGTTCTCCTTTTTAATGTAGATGTTGTTGTATACAACTCCTCTTTTAAATACTTGTTGTTACAAATGCTTATCCAGTTTAGAGTACCAATCTCTAAAGGATTTCTTTAGGTTGTAGAGATATTTCTTCAGTTTACACACATAATCTCCATCTTATGATAATTAAAATCCTTCAGGTTGTTCAATGTACACTTCTTCCTCCAAATTTTCATTTAGGAATGTTGATTTAACATCCATTTGATAAATTTTAAAGTTCTTGTAGCAAGAAAATGCCAAAAACATCCTAATTTCTTGCAATCTTGCTACAGGAGAAAAAGTTTCTTCAAAAT
>ML782284.1:405847-428509 GCA_009831015.1 Picea engelmannii
GGAGCATCCACTATCAATGTAGCATTGGCTTGTGTTTCTTTGAGAATGCAAGGCTAGGTTGTTTTCTTCCTCTTTTTGTTGATCTATTTTTTCCTTCCATACCCTTGTGGTTTCTTCCTTATGTTTAGCATGAGGTTTTCCCTCTATTTTTTATCCCATGGATTCCAATCTACGTCTGCACTCATGTGATTTTGGGCCAAAGTTATTACATTTCTATCATTCAACACTGGAGTTCATAAGAGGAGAAAAAGGATTATAATTTATGTTCACAAATTCTTGAGTTGTTTTGTTGCATATATGTTCATTCCCGGTAGTATTTTATATATCTCTACTTCTTAGATAGTTATATCTTGTACTGCCCTTGCAATTAATGGATTTATTCCCAAATTTATAACAAGAGAAATAGTAACGAAGAAACATACTTTGATACCTTGTTGTAGGAGGTCTTCTTGGTGGAGCATTTATGTTGGAAAACCTTTGAGATGTTATATTACTCATACAATCATCCTTGACAAAATTTCTTGTGGTGAGAGGTCTTTTGGATGGACCACCTGTTTCAAATTCAACTCTTCTATGGAGAGGAATGATCTTCTGTAGATATTCATTTTTTTGTTTGTTGTCTACTTTAATTTTTATAGTATTTCCATAGTGATTGGAACTCCTATGCACATTTTCATATCTTTGATTCTTCTCCTCTTTCTCTAGAATCTCATAATCAATATTTTTCTAACCGTTGTTGTAGCCAAGACTAGTTCTATCAAATGGTGACCTTTGGACATTTAAAATGTCTTCTAGGACCGTTGTGCTCTTTTCAAACCTCATATTTGTGTTCAATTGGGCGACTGTGTTATCTAATTATTTTCTTAGGAAAACAATTTCAAGCTCTCTTTTATGGAAGATATTCTCCATTTCTTTGAATTTATTTTCCAATATTTCTTCAATTCTTTTTTCTTCCTCTAATTGTATTTTTATACCAATAAGCTTGGTTTCATTATTTCGTTCATGATATTCTCCTTTTGATTTTCTTAACTACTCCTTGAGAGACTCATTTTTCTTTCTTAGTTTTTTCAATTCACTTGGAGCATAGATTAGTTCACCCGCAAGACTAATCTCCCCTTCCTCATCAGGGTCTTCATTGTTTGAGGTTTCATCATCAGGAAATTTATTGATGGCCATGAATAAAACATCTTGTGGGTTGTTGTATTCTTCATAAGAGGAGATACCTTCGTCATTAGCATACATATTTTCGTTTTTCCTGTAGTTGTTCCTTTTCTCTTCATTTTTGTTACTTACATAGTGATATTTGTTATTATTAAAATTAGAGACCCTCTTGAATGGACACTTAGTAGAAAAATGCCCTACTCTACCACAATCAAAATGCTTGAAAGGGAGCTTACCTTTATACATTCCAGTTTCTTTCTTGAGCCTCTTGACGAACTTTTATTCCTCTGCATCTGATTCCTCTTCAAAAGAGTCATATGTTTTGTGTCCTTTTGAGCATGTCCCTTTTTATACTTTGAATGTTTCCTCATGCTTTGATGTATTTTGTTGCACAATTCTCATTTCATAGGTTGTAAGGCTTCCATGGAATTCATCCATTGTTAGACTATATAGGTCATTCATTTCTTCAATGGTAGATATTTGGGATCAAATCTTGATGGAAGTGTCCTAAGAACCTTTTGAAAAACAAGTGTTTCATCAATGGTTTCCCCTAGTACCTTGATAACGTTAACAATATCATCCACATGAAGAAAGTAGGTTTTTATATCTTTTTCTTCTTTCATTTTGAGGTTTCCAAATCATACCCTATGAGTTTTTAGTTTTTCCTTCAGGACTTTAACATTCCCTTCATATGTATTTTGTAACTTGTCCCAAATTTCCTTTGTTGATCCACAATGCATAAATTTTGTAAATTATGAACTTGCTAATCCATCCAGAATAGAAATCATGTCTTTGGAGTTATTCTCATTGAGCCTTTTAGCAGCTACAACATAGAGTTGAAGTTTAGGGGTGGTTTAGGCATTTTTGACTGACTACAATACATCATATGCCAATGAATGTAGGTATACTCTCATTTTAATGTTCTAGAATGGATAATTTGATCCATCAAAGAATGGAGACTTGTTTTGGGAAGATATTTACTAGTTGTCCATGTGTTCCATAGATATCTACCTTCCAATAGTTAGACTGTTTCTGAAGGAACTTTACTCTGATACCATTTGTTGGAATATTCGGCAATACTAAGAGGGGGTTAATCAGTATTGGATAGTTTTAACACTTTTTCTTTTTTACCACTTTAACTATTCATTACATAATTAATTATAATTAATGCATAGAATAAACCATATCTATAGAGATCAACACAAGTGCACAACATGTACAAATTTAACATGGAAACCCAAATGGGATAAATGTTGATTAACTGGGTTAGTTTTCATTGATGTCAACCCTTGAAGAAAGTTCGGTAGTGAATTCCGGTAGCAAAAAGGTTAGGGTAATGGACTCAAGTTTGTTTGATGTATAATGGTATGAGTTTTGATATATTTGTAGGTAATATTATTCTATATGGATAGTACATGTCATGTCATTTCTGGTGGTATGTGGAACATCACATAACTCCTCACAGTTTGAGAGTTATGGCCTTACAAAGTTGGAGGACCCTCATATGTTGGCTTGAAGCCCCAAAAGGTCAAAGAAGTCAAAGTTCTTGCAAAGAAGAAATTATTTAAATAATAAAGTGAAGTGACAAAGTCAAAAAGGATTATTTAAATAATAAAATGAAGTGACAAATTCAAACATGATTATTTAAATAATAAAGTGAAGTGACAAAGTCAAAGAGGATTATTTAAATAATAAAGTGAAGTGACAAAGTCAAAGAGCATTATTTAAATAATAAAGTGAAGTGACAAAGTCAAGGAGGATTATTTAGATAATAAAGTAAATGGAGAAATTTCTAATTATTGAAAGTGGTTAGAAGTGGGTTAGCCCTAAAATAAGGAAATTGGGTTAAGATGTTTAAAATGTAACCCCTTGAGGAAGCTACATGAAAGTATAAAGAAGAGGCAAGACTCTCTCATTTTAATCACACTTGAGAATATTTAATATCTACAAGTGATTGAGGTAACCAAAGGATATCTAATCCAAATTTCCAAGGGAAGGTGAAGTAAAGAAGGCCGAAATTCAAGGGAGGATAAATTATTTTGATGATGCTTTCTAAGGTATGTTATTTACATGTCATTTCACCATTTTCACAATAACTTTTTTTCTAGAATGATTCAGTCTGTGAAATTGGGAGGCCATTGAGGAAACATATCCAAGTAGATGTGGTAGAAATTTCATCTTGTGGTTCTATGTATTTTTGAAGTTACACTCCGTGGAAAATAGGGTTTGTGGGTAGTCCTTAAACTAGTCTAAAACAGGTGTTTCAGGTAAAAATGTCATAGCCTATTCATAACAAATCCAAATTCAGTAAGACCAAATGTGTTGGTTAGAGTACAATATGTAGTGTTTTTGTGAAATTTTCAGATCCATACAATAAATATTTCATGTGGGGCACGCTCTACAACTTCACTCTCTAGAATAAGACAAAATTCAACAAGGTATATACACCAGGTCTATTACAGATTTACAAATCATATTTGGATGATGAAATTGATGAGGGCTTTTGGTTGAGGTACATGTTGGGTACATGGTTGAGACAAGTAGTTGATGAGTTGGCACATATATGAGGTGTATAGTTGATGATGTTGGTACATCTTGATGAGTCATAGTTGATGAGTAGTTGATACATTATTGGTACATACTTTGTACATGGTTGAAGTCACTTGTTAGTAGTATTGTTGACACATGGTTTATGGATGATGTAGCATACTTGTATTGGTATATTATTAGAAGAACATATTGATGTTGGTGATGATTATGAGTTGTTGTGTTATGCTTGGTTGATGCACATCTTTGAGATTTGTCTTGGTGATTGATCTTCGTGAGTAGATCTGATTTTCTTGATAAGATTGATGAGACATGTTGTTGTGATAGGTTGTTTGGACAGTTTTTTGTGATAGGTTATTTGTACAAGTTTGGTGCATGGTTGATGCACTCGTTTATGGTACAGGTTGGTGCATGGTTGATGCACTTGTTTATGGTACAAGTTGATTACAGGTTGATTGGTACAGGTTCACAATAGTATACCTCACAATGATTGTGTGACAGTGGTTCCATAATTCTACTTATACATCAAGGTGGTTGGACAGGGCAAGGACAGGTGGTTGTAGCCACCTTTCAGTTGTAGCCGAAGAACATAGGGGGTCATAGCCTCCTTCTGGTTGTAGCCAGAGAATTGGGGAGTTGGAGCTTCCCTCAGGTTGTAGCCTAAGAAATTAGGGGGTTAGATCCTCCTTCCAATTGTAGTTGGAAAACAAAGGAAGTTGGTGCTTCAAATGAATGTAATTCATAAAGACATATAAGAAAAATCATTCATTGGTTTTCTCCCTCTTTAGGTTTCCATGTAAAAGCATTGGTGTATTGTGTATGTGTATGGTTGCTCATTTGTTCATTGTTTATTTAATCTGCAACTGTTGGATGATCATGATACATTGATATAACACTTGCATATTTTGGTTAAAAAGGATTGAATTTCTCTATTATTGATGCACCCCGCCCCCCTCTCAGTAATCAAACAATTGGTTTCAGAGCAGGTGCCTTCAAGAAACAAGTTAATCACTGGAAGAAGATCATGAATTATTTTGAGAATGGAGTACCAATGTTTAATGGTTAGAATGCTTTAAAGTATGAGATGTGGAGCATAAGGACAAAATTATTTTTACAGGCACAGGGACATTATATTTGGCTATTGGTTGTTACATGATATGATAGTTCAAAAAGGGAAAAGACTATAGCCAAGAAGGAGTTGAAGAAGAATAAAAAAATAACAATGGATTTCATCTGGGAAGGATTACCTAATCTGGTAAGAGAAAATGTTGGTAAATGTTCATTAGCCAAAGAAATTTGGGATAAGTTACATAATGTATATTCTTCACCCATCACAAAATCAGAAAATGCCAAAGAAGATGTAGGTACAGAACAAGAAAAAGATGTTCATCATGTCATACATATTCAGAAGAGGAAGAGTGTGAAGTAGCAAAAGTTGATTACAAAGAACAATTGATCAGTGCAATTGAATATCTAAAGAAAGAAAGAGAAGAAAACAAGTCATCCAAGAAAACATTGATGAAGCAAAAGGAAAGTGTTCAAGGTTCCGAAAAAACTTAGTAGACCATAAAAAATTTAAGAACTCAGCTAGAAGAGGCCAAAATAATTGAAGAAACTCTAGAATATCAAAAAAAATGTTTAGAAGCCAAGATAACAACACAAAAGGAAGAAGCAGAAAAGAGAGAAAAGATATCGACAGATCATCTCAAGGAAAGAACTAATGACTTAAACCAACTTGAGGAAGATTTTGGTCAAGAAGATAGAAGACTCGAAGAAGAAATAATTACATTGAAAATCCAACTTGAATAATCAAAGAGGACATAAGAGGTCATGAAGTCTCAGATAATGAAGAAAGAAGAAGAGATTGAGAATCTTGAAGAAGAATTTGGCATAATAAGAGTCAAAGTCATCAAGCTCAACAAGAATGTTGAAGATACAGAAACATCCACATCAGTTATAGAGAATGAAGAGAAGCACTCAAGGTTGCTAGAAAATAAGAATGAAGAAAATAGAAAGAGTTATGCATAAGTACTCAAAGGAAGGAATCATGGTCAACCAGAATCTAAGAAAACTATTGAAGATACATCTTCAAGAAGACCATTCATGTTCAAGCCACAGAGAAGCTTCAATCATGATCGTGATTAGTTAAGGTAGAAATTCATAAGGACTACACCACAAAGAAGATCATTCACTCCCAGGTATGCAAATTTATTTTATGGTCATTGTTTTTATTGTACTAATTTTGGACATAAGGTTGTAGATTGTAGGGATTATAAAAAAAATGTTCAAGAAAGAAGTGCATATGTGGCCCCACGTAACATTGAATGTTACAAATGTCATAACTATGGACAGATAGCTAGTGATTGTAGAAGCATGATTGATACTTCCATGAAATAGAACATTGATATTAGATATAAGAAAGTATGGATAAGAAAACATGAAGAACAAGTGAACAAAGACAAGGTCTGAGAAATCGCAAGATTGGCAATAAAACGAGATGAAGAAAATTCTACAGAGAAAAAGAAATATGTCAGATATAGAAAGGTTTGGAAAATAACTGAAAGAAAATAAGGACATGTAAATAAGGAACATGTTCAAGATATTGTACTTTCAGGAATTGTAGAGAAAGATGAATCCATAGACATAAATAAAGAAGTTAGAGCTCAGAGAGATGATGAATATACCAATGAAGATGATGATGAATACACATCAGAGAAGGAATTGTCTTGAGCCATCTGGCTTAGAGACTCCTAGGTAATATGAATATTAGATAGGGGGATTCTATGTGATAGTTGTGAAAGACCAAAGAACCATCCTTCAAGCAACTTGCAAGGTTTGAGAAGACAGATCTAGAGAAGTCAGTTAGAAGAAGTACAATTTGATGGATTAATCAATACTTCATGATAATATAGTGATAAATGGGTCAGTATTATGGATAGTTGCACAAGTATATTCTTGGACAGTATGGACGAGAGCATGGATTCATAGATTGGTTCAAAGAGTGGTTCAAAGAAAAAGGAAAATTATCATAATGGATGATAATTACACAGGAAATGGCTTAACAATGCTAATGGATTCGAAATTGACAGATATTTTTTGGAGACATGCAGTGCATACAATAGTTCACATTCAAAATAGAGTAATTCTCAGAAACAACAATGATAAAACTCCCTACGAACTATGGAAAGGAAGAATAGACAACAACCTCTACATCAAGGTAACTCAAGGTAGTATTTTATTAATTGAAATTTATGTTGATGACATTTTTTTTGGAAGTACTAATGATAGGTTAAGCCAAAAATTTGCAAATGACATGAAGAATCAATTTAAAATTTCATTACTTGGAGAACTATCCTTCTTTTTGGGTCTTAAAATACATCAAAGAAACCAAGGAATTTTTATTTCTCAAACCAAGTATATTAGAGAAATGCTAAAGAGGTTTGGAATGGAATATTGCAAACCAGTTATCACTCCCATGCAAACCAGTTGCAAGTTGAGAAAATATGATGATTCAAAGTCTATAGATCATAGGCAATATAGGCCAATTATTGGTAGCCTACTATATGTGATAGCATCCAGACTAGATGTAATGCAAGTAGTTGGACAAGTGGCACAATTTCAAGCAACACCAAAGGAATCACATGTATTAGTAGTGAAGAGGATTTTTAGATATCTCAAAGGAACAGAAGAGTTTGGATTATGGTATCCAAAAGGAAAGGATATATCACTTATTTCCTACAGAGATGTAGATTGGGTAGGTTTCACTGATGACCGACGAAGCACCAGTGGAGCAACGTTCTACTTGGGTGAGTGTTTAGTATCATGGATAAGAAATAAACAATCATCAATATCTTTATCTACAACCGAGGCCGAGTATATTGCAACAACAACATGTTGTACACAGGTTCTATGGATGAAACAAACTCTGACAGATATATAGGTTGAGTATGATGAGCCCATTCCAATCTATTGTGATAATACAAGCACGATCAATATCTCAAAGAACATGATGATGCACTGCAAGATGAATCACATTCCAATCAAGTATCACTTTATATGAGAACAGGTTGTAGAAAATAACATCAGGGTTGAATATGTGGGCACAAAAGAAAAAGTGGCAGACATCTTTACAAAACTGCTTCCACGAGAAGGCTTTGAGTATCTTTGCCATAGAATCAGAGTTATTTCTACTCCAAAATGAATGATTTTGAATTCTTATCTTATATGTATTATATGTACACTAGGAATGTTAGGAACCAAATATCAATATAGCATAGAAAAACCTCAGAATAAGTACTCAATGCCTTGAAAAAGAGAGAAATTCAGATAATAAGCCTATTCGAGGGGGAAACCTCCTTATGCCCACATAAATGTTCAATTACAAGATGATTCCAAATGAAAATGTCTCCTTGATATATATAGGAGACTAGGAGGTATAATTACAACTAATGGACTAAAGCTGACATAAATAAAATAACATTACTAATGTAATATGCCCCAATTAAGGGGTAATGAGCCACTATTTAGGGCTTAACATGCCCCTCCCCTTGAGACAAGTGTTGTTAGCAGCACTTGAGTAATGCTTAATGCTTCTGTATAAAAGACTCATCTTCTCAAGTGGAATCTTCAGCTGGTAGTTTCCTCCATATAATGAGATACTCTGAAATGAATCTATTCCTTAGCTGGAGAATTCTTGTGTCAGTGATGGCTTCAGGCTCCAATATGATTTTTCCTTCCTCTTCAAGTTTTGGCAATATAGTTTGAAATGGGATCTTATCACCTATAACCTTCTTTAAGAATGAAACATGGAAAAGTGGGTGTATTCGTGAAGATGCATGCAACTCCGATTTGTATGCCATAGTACCAATCTTTTGCAACACCTTATAAGGGCCATAGTACTTTGGTGATAATTTATTATCCTTCTTGGCTTTCTTGAGGGATATCTGTTCGTATGGTTGCAGACTTAAAAACAACCAATCCCCTACTTCAAAACTTCTTTCACTATGACGTCGATCTGCTTGTTATTTCATGTGATTATGTGCCATGGTCAGGTTGTCCTTTAATATTTGGAGAACTTGGTGTTGATGATCAATGTGATCTTCCACTGCTTGAACCTTAGATTTTTCTTTTAGAGAAGAAGTTATGGACGAAGGGTGGTATCCATAGAGTGCCATAAATGGTGTCATTTTTGTTGCAGTATGAAATGAATTTTTATACCACCATTCTGCAAAGGGTAAGCATTTGAACCATTGTGTTTGTTTATCAGAGACAAAGCAATGAAGGTAGCATTCCATACATTTGTTCACTATCTCAGTTTTTCCATCAGATTGAGGATGATAGGATGAGCTATGAGCCAATTGAGTACCCAAACAAGAAAATAATTATGTCCAAAAATGTCCAGTGAAGATGGGATCTTTGTCACTTACAATAATCTTTGGGCTGCCATGTAGCTTTTGAACTGTCTCTATGAATGGGGTGGAAACTGTACTAGATTTGAAGGGATGAGAGAGTGCACAAAAGTGTGTGCACTTGGTCAATCTATTAACAATCACCATGATGACACTCTTTCCTTCAGACTTCAGTAACCCTGTGATGAAATCCATGGAAACCTCCTCCCAACACTAACTTGGGATGGATAATGGTTGTAAAAGACCTGGGATGTTAATTGTTTCCACCTTATTTTGTTGGCAAAACAAACATTCTGCCAAAAACCTTTGAACATCAGTTTTAAGGCCATCCCAAAAAAATTCCTTCTTGACCCTATGGTAGGTTTTTAAAAATCCCGAGTGCCCTCCTACTAGAGAGGTGTGCAATTCCAATAGTACCTTTTGTTTGAGTTGGGAGTTCTTACATAAATATAATCGATCTTTGTACCATAGTGAATCATTTTTCCATGTAAATGTATCTGATGTACTAGAATCCTGCTGCAACCTTTGAATGAGAGTCCACACTTTTTTTTCATTCTTCCATTCATCCTTTGCTTCTATTATCCAATTGGGTTGGATGATCGAGATAGCACAGAGAAAGGCCTCAACATCTTCATCCTTCCTTGAGAGTGCATCTTCCACAACATTTTGCTTCCCTTTTTTATAGATGATTTCAAAATTATAACCCAAGATCTTGGTTACCCATTTTTGTTTTTCTTTTGAAGATAGTCTTTGTTCCAAGAAGTATTTAAGACTATCATGATCTGCTTTGACCTTGAAGTGCCTACCTATTAGGTAAGGATGTCGTTTCTTCAATGCATGTAGTATTGCCATCATTTCCTTCTCATAAATGGGTTTGTGTAAGTCCTTTCCCTTGAGTGGTCGACCTTCAAAAGCTAGGGGCATTCCTTCTTGCATTAGGACAACACCAATTCCATTTCCCGAGCCATCAAATTCCACAATAAAGGTTTTTTTGAATTCTTGAGTGGTCAAGACATGAGATTTTCACATCACCTCTTTAAGTTATTCAAAAGCTTTAGTTGCCTCTAAAGTCCATGAAAATGCATCCTTCTTAGTTAGTGCCATTAAAGGTGCTTATATTCTTCTATAGTGTTAAACAAACTTGCGGCAGTAACCTGTCAAACCCAAAAATCCTCTAAGATTCTTCAATGTTTTGGGAATTGGTCAGTCCATCATGGCCTTAATATTGTTAGGGTTTACCTCGACACCTTCATGAGATACAATATGACCCAAATACTCTACCTCCTTCACTCCAAACAAACATTTGGATGGTTTGGCATATAGTTATTGCTCCTTTAGTATTTGTAGCACCTTGTCAACATGTCGCACTTGATTCTCCCAAGACTTGCTATAGATTAGTATATCATAAAAAAATACTAACATAAATTTTCAAAGGAAGGGCTTGAAAATGGAATTCATCAACCCTTAGAATGCGGAAGGTGCATTTGTAAGGCCAAAAGGCATGACCAAGAATTCATAATGGCCTTCATGAGTTCAGAATGTTGTTTTTGGGATATCTTCTTCCTTCATTCTAATCTGATGATTCAACGAAAATCCAACTTTGTGAAATAGATTGCTCCATGTAGTTCATCTAACAATTCATCAATGATGGGAATGGGAAACTTATATTTAATAGTGATCTTGTTGATCTCTCTATAATATGCACACATACCCCATGAGCCATCTTTATTGAATACCATTACCACCGATGCAAAGTAAGAACTTTGGCTAGGTATAATAATGCGAGCCTTTAACATTTCTTCAACCATGCACTCAATTTCACTCTTCTGGGCATAAGGGAATCTGTATGGCCTGATGTTAGGAGGAACTGTTGGCCCTTGGTTATGGAAGGAAGTGAAGAAAAAGAAAGAAAAGGTAAAAATAGAACTTTGCGGGAGACATAGTGACTGTCAATGGGTCAAAGTGAGCAAAAGAGCATAAAAGATGGAGCGAAGCAAGGAAATGAAAACCGTTGGATGAGGATATCAAGGATGACATATCTTCAAGGAATATGGATTGTGGACAACTCAACAACTAGGAAAATCCATCGATGGATGCCTTGGAGCACCGCGCGAGAACGAAGGAAGTACAGGCTGGCGAAGCTTGGAAAATGACAGTCAAGTTGACTTAGGGTTTTAGACACCTAGGGTTTTGGTATTTAGGGTTTTGGAACCTAGGTTTCGTACTAAGGATGTCAGTGAGGTATTGTAATGTATAAATAAAGGTTAAGAGGACCTAGGTCAGGTCGGTACAAGTTGGTAATTGTGCAGTACAATATTGTTGTTGATATAGCTATAGTATTGAGTGAGGGATCATTGTATTGAGAGAGAGAAGTGTTGAGAGAGAGGAATTCTTCTGGTATTGTAAGATATTCTGTTGGGTGTGAAGGTTAAGTCCTATACCTAGGAGCATAGGAAGGGGACATAAAGAGAGAGAAGAAAGAGGATCTGCTAGCTGGGAACGCAGACAAGAACTGTATGCTTTACCTTAATATATATTAAGCATAGTTCTGTGGACATAGCCCTAGAGAGAGGGTGAACCATGTACATATATTGTTGTGTGTGTGATTGATTCTTTGATATATGTCGTTGTTATATTGTTACCTGTCTTATTGTATTAGATCAAATCTATACCTGTGAAGGATAGACCTAGCTTGTTGAGTGATAGATGCATGATGTATTGATGTTATAATAGATCCACTTAGTATTCCACTGGTTGTAGACATCTCTGTCTTGCAACCCCCTCATAGTTTCTTTGGGTGAGACTGCATCTTCTTCGCAGGTGTTGCCGAAAGTGCCAATAGCTAGGGCTTGTTGGTGCACTCTTGGATCTAAACCCTGGGTCTTCCCCTATGCCAACAAATGGTTCCATTGTCGAGACAAGAATATTCATGAGGGAATATCAAGGTGGTTCCCATCGAAGACATGGATTCAAAAGTCGATAGAATATCAAGAGAAGGAATTCACTGAAGCCCAAAACAAGAACCCTAATCTTAGTATAGAATATTGGTTGGAGAAATATATCTTTACCGACATTCACGAGATATTGTTTGGAGGGATCCATCAAGAGCTACATGAGTGGTTAGCTAGGTTAGCAGATACCTAGTTTGAGATAAGACCTAGATCCCCTATAGTTTGGACATCGACGTTGATCCAAAAGGTTAAAAGGGTTGATAACATTGTATCCAGGGCAATAGATCACTGGTTTGATAGTACCATTGGAGGGTATATCACCAAGTTTTTTGTTGACAGAGTAGATTCATACAACCAAGGTGAAATATATTTTTTTAAAGGACCCAGAGGAAAAGTTTTACAAGTCCTGAAGTTAAGACTCAAGATGTTGTTACATGAGAAGAACATATTGAAGATACAGTAGATCAAGAAGATTTGAAAAGGCTAATGTTCAAAAATTTGGACAGCGGCAATGACACAGAAGTGGGACATACACGCAGTGGAAGAGTCTTTCGAGGGGTTCACCTTGAGAACCTCTTCAAGAAAAACTATGGGGAAGAGAGTTTCTACAGTGGAGAAGAGGCAGATCTGACAGACAAAGAACATTCAGAACCCATGGGGCCAGAGGAAGAAGCAGCTGAAGAACTTCGCCAAAACGAGCCAGAAACCTCAGGAACTATGCAGTATACTAAAGTAAGTAATATCAATCCTCCTGTTATTTAAGAAATGCTAAGTAATCCGAACATTCTAAATCACTAGAGTTCGCAGAGCACTATTACTAGCAGCTCAACATCCACTCAGACAGGAAAACTAGGAAAATCCATGGTAGATGAGATGAGGCTCCCTATCTTTAGAGGAGATGGATATGAAGATCTTGATCAACACTGGTTCCTGTGTGAGGCAGTATGGAACATTAAAAATATTATGACGAAGCGATTAAAAGAAACCAGTTTAGCACTACACTGAGAGACCACACATTGATCTAGTACATGAAGCTTGTCCAAGGACTTGCGCAGCCTAAGTCATTGAATGAGATCAAGAATGCGTTGATTGCAGATTTTAAGAAACCTAATTCAGATTCCCAATGTATTACAGAGATAAAAGAGATCAAGCAAAAGGTAGTCGAACCTGTTTGGGAGTTCGATCAGAAATTCAAGACCCTTACAGGAAGATTGACCTTTAATATCCTGGATGAGAAGAACAAATAATGGTTCATCACTACTCTCTTACCACATATCAGATTCCCCCTGATGTAGCAGAAGATTGCTTTGCAGGAAGAAGTATTAGAGATTACCATGAATCTTGAATCAACCCCTATGGGAGAATCCAACTCAGGTATGAGTCATATCTTGAGTCAACTAACTAGTTTGTCTCTACAGGTTGAAGACATGAAGAAAGACAAGGGAAAAGGAAAAGGAGAAGACATATGGTGTATCAGATGTAGATTAGAAGGTCATGACAAGGAACATTTCCCTCTATTCAATGAATACTTGGCTTCTGGAACTCTGAGCCCCTTGAAGCAAGTCACGTTACCTTGGTTCGAAGTATGCAGAAATCAACATCACCCTGGTGAGTACTATTACATGCAGAAATACGTTCAGACACCCACAAACTTGTATTGCACATTTTGTAAATCAGTAGGGTATAATGATAGATATTGCAGAGCTTATGATCTCATGCATAAAAGATCAAGAGACATATACAAGATGGAAGGCGAAGTACATCAAGAAGGAAACAATGCGCAGTATAGCTCCCCAGGAAGAGGAAACTTCAATCCTCGTAGTGGATATAGAGGAAGAGGACAAGGAGGAGGAATGGGCTGAGGCCTAGGACAAATAATCTGTTATAACTTTGTGCATCCAGGACATATAGCAAGCGACTGTCATAACTCTTGTACCACTTGCAGTTATTGCAACTCCTTCAAGCACGTCATTGAGGACTACCATGTGCTACTATCCAAGATTCAGGAAAGATGAGGACCCCAACATAACCCACAAGTGTAATTGATCTATGTTGAACCTCATGGAGTAGACCCTATATTCAATGTTATTACTTGAGGAGGCACTACCATAGGAGTGGATAAAATGACCGAAGGAAAGATCACAGAAGACTCAGGCATCAGGAAAGCTTCAGAGAAGACCCAAAATTTTGATGTGAAGAACGAAAGACAAATCTTTGAGGAAGCAAGGCAAGAGTTCAAAGCAGATCAATGTTCAGGATGGACTCTCTTAGGTGTGAGACGGGATGACACCTAGCTTCTGTCAGAGATATTCAAATGGTTTCTTGGCTAGGGGTTTAGTAAATATGTCTGCAATCTATTCTTTGGTTGGAATGTAATGGACCTGAACAATCTGATTGGTGACTTTCTCTCTCAGAAAATTATATTTTATGGGAATATGCTTGGTCTTGGAGTGGAATACATAATTATTGGACACACTGATGGCACTAGTGTTATCACAATGAATTGATATCGGTGCAGCATATTTTACCTCCAAGTCTGCAAGTGTCTGAATCATCCATAATACATGAGTGCAACAGGTAGCAGTAGCAATGTACTCTGCCTCTGTAGTTGATAAAGAAATGGAACCTTGCTTTTTACTCAACCATGTTACTAAAGAATCTCCTAAGAAGAACGCACCTCCACTCGAGATTTTCCTTTCATCCATCCAGTTAGCCCAATCAACATCTGAGTAGGATGATAAATGAAAATTATTATTCTTAAGATACCATAGGCCATAGTTCATTGTTTGTTTCAAATATCTGAATATCCTTTTGACAGCTAGCAAATGACTCTGTTTAGGTGCAGACTGATATCTTCCTACCATTCCAACAACATGCATTATGTTTGGATGAGATGTTGTGATGTACAACAGACTGCCTATCATTGATCTATATGAACTTTGATCAACATCAGGTGAGTCATCATCCTTGCTTAATTTTCATCCAATAACCATAGGTGTGCCCAGAGGTTTAGAATCTTCCATTTGAAACCTTTTCAACATTTATCTTAGATATTTTTCTTGAGAAATGAACATCCCTTCAGACCTCTGAGTAATTTGCAGACCAAGAAAAAATGATAGTTCACCTATCATAGACATTTCAAACTCAGAATCCATGGCAGAAGCAAACCATTGTACCAATGAATCCTTATTACATCCAAAGATGATGTCATCTACATAGACCAACACGGTGAGCAAATCATTATCCTTTGTTTTGATATATAGATTGTTGTCAATTGTTCCTCTCTTGAACCCTTTGTCTTTGAGATACATATCCAGTCTGTGATACCAGGAATGAGGGGCTTGTTTAACCCATATAAATCTTTCTTCAGCTTGCATACTAAGTCAAGTTTATCAGACAGTTTGAAACCCTCTGGTTGTTCCATATAGACTTCTTCACTTAAATCTCCATTTAGAAAAGATGACTTGACATCCATTTGATAGACTTTAAACCTTTTATCACAAGCATATGCAAGAAATATTTTGATAGCTTCTAATCTTGCTACGGGCACAAATGTTTCATCAAAATCCAGTCCTTCTATTTGAGCATACCCTTTACAGACCAATCTTGCTTTGTTCCTGACAACTTGTCCCTGCTCATTCAACTTATTCTTAAAGATCCATTTGGAGCCAATGATATTTTTACCTTCGGGTCTATGAACCATCTCCCACGTATAGTTTTTCTCAATCTGATCAAGTTCATCATTCATTGCTTTAACCCAATGATCATCTTTGCTAGCTTCATTAAAATTCTTGGGTTCCATCATTGATATGAAATCTATATGTGATTGTTCGGTGTTTTTGATTATCTTTCTCCTGGTTTGTACACCTTTTCTTTTTCACCAATTATTTGACTTGCAGGATGATTCTTTTGAGTGATTCTGGAGGAGGAATTTGAAGTTGTCTGTTGATTTGAGTATGTCTAAGTATCTATGTCTTCATCTGATTCCGAGTCTTCATTTTCTGATTCTTGGACCTATTCATCTTCAGCTTTATCTGTGTCCTCTATAGAAGACTCATTATTGTACACCTCTCTTGTTGGGATTCCTTCATCAACTTTTACGTCAATACAGTCAACCATTTTATGCAGCCTCTTATTATAGCATCTGTATCCTTTACTGTTTGTAGCATACCCTAATAAGATACCCTCTTCAGCCCTATCATCATATTTGCCAAGGTTCTCATCATTATTCTTTATGTAACATTTACTCCCAAAGACTTTGAAGTGTTTGATTGAAGCAGGTCTCCCATACCACAGTTCATAAGGTGTCTTGTCACTTTGTGGTCTGAGGTGGGATTTGTTAAGAACATGGACTGTTGTTTGTATTTCTTCTACCCAGTAGGTTTGACCAATATTCTTCTCATTCATCATTGACCTAGCCATTTGCTGCACTGTTTTGTTTTACCTCTCAACTACTCCATTTTGTTGTGGAGTTATTAGGATTGTGTATTCTCTCTTCATCCCATGCTTATCACATAATTCCTTGAAATCACTTGACATAAAATCTCCTCCTCTGTCTGATCTTACTGCCTTTAACCTCTTGTATGTTTGAGTCTCAGTTAAATCCTTAAATATTTTAAACTTCTCAAATGCTTCATCTTTTTCCTTGAGAAAGGAAACCCTAGTAAGTCTGGAGTAATCATCAATAATCAACATCAAGTAGTTTTCTTTCCCTATACATTCCTATCTTGATGGTCCACATAAATCCATATGAACTAGTTGGAGTGGTTTCTCTGTTGAAGTAGATCTCTTGGACTTAAACTGTGTCATGGTTAGCTTTCCTACTTGGCAGGGTTTACACATAGAATCTTGGGGCTTTGATATTCTCAAAAGATATTTTACTGCCTTGAGATTTTTGAGATTGATTAAGTGGTCAAGTTTTATATGTCCAAGTCTCCTATGCCATAACCAACTTTCATCATACTTGCTTATGTTGCATTCTTCTTTTTCCTCTTTTAACACATAGACATTATTATTTGTTCTTATCCCTTTTGCAACTAGCTGTCCTGAATTCACAGATTTTATTCTGCAATCTTTAGAGGTAAAAATGACTTCACATCCTTGGTCAAAGACTTGACTAACACTAAGAATATTATGTTTCAGACCTTCTACTAACAACACATCTTGAGCTTTCCATTTTCCATTACTCAACCTTACCATTCCTTTACCTTTAATTTTTCCTGGTGCATCATTTCCAAAAGTTACATTCCTTGATTTTCTTTCACTTAGAGTTAGAAACTTACTTTTGTCTTCAGTCATATATTTGGAACATCCACTGTCAATATAACAGGGATTATTTTGTCTTTGGGCTGATAACACAAGTCCACACTTGTCCTCTTCTTTCTTCTTCCAAAACTTGACATTTTCAGTAGTGGGGATCAAATCTGGCTTGTAATTCCTTAAGAGACAATCTGTAGCTTTATGTCCATAGTTATGATAGATGTAGTATTCAATCTCATTGTTCAATAGGTCAAAGTTATTGTTGCAACATTGTCTACTCATTGAGTGTTTATTATTTCTTGACCTCCTTAGTTGCATGTCTCTAGGCTTAATTTGGAAATTTGCAATCTGTGATGGTTTGTTACTTGGCTGTATCATTCTTTGTTGTGGTAGATATTTATTCCCTTGAAATATTAATTTCTCATGTCTAAGTCTTAAGGAACAATTTACATCTTTGTGACCAAAGTTAGAATAGTAGAAATAATATCCATAGAAAAATTCTTTGTACCTGGAGAATGGTTGTCTTCTTTGAGAAAATCGATTTCTTCCATGCTGATGATGTCTTTGAGTCGGGAGTGCATTATTTCTTTGTTCTACAGATTCAGTCCTGGCACCTTTTTCTTTACTCATCCTGGGCGACTGATTGTCTTCCTTCATTTTTGCAGGTTTGTTGTTGTCATTGGTTGTAGATTTGACAAACTTGATGGGTTCTTCATTTCTTGGCTTACCACTACTTGATCCCTCTTAATAACCCAAACCAGTTTTCAGCTTTGGATTCCTTTGTTGATTCAGAATGGTGGCTAATCCTTCTGAGGCTTTGATACTTGACAGATTCTGATTATACAAGGCTTGAAACTTCTCCATCTCTTTCCTAGTTTTCACTACTTTTTGTTTTAAGGCTTCACATATTGCCTTATTTTATAATAACTGTCGTTTCAAAATGTCTTCGATTTTCTTTTCCTCTTCTAATTCCACTTTTAGTAGGATAAGGTCTTCATCAGGTTCTTTACTATCTTTCTTGAACTGTATCAGCAATTGTTTTTGCTTTCTGTTCTTAATTCTGAGTCTGCCAATCTCTTCTAGTGCACTAATCAGTTCTCCTTCCATATCAACCACAACTTCTTCTTCATTAGCCTCACTTCCTGTGATTTTATTATCATAATCCTCTTTGGCCATAAGTATGAATTCATTTAGTTTATCTTCAATAGAGGAGTCACTATCTTTATCATCTGAAGGATCATCATCATTGTTTACACAAAGACATTTCTTCTTAAAATTATTCTCTTTAAAGAAATTTTTGTGTTTTTTCTTCTCCTCATCATCACATGTCTGATCCTTTCTTTTGTGAGGACATTTATTTGCAAAATGACCTATCTTACCATAGTTGAAAATTTTGAAAGGCAGATTACCTTTGTATTTGCCTGATCCCTTCTTCAGTCTCTTCATAAATTTTTCTTCAATTTCATCAGGCTCAGAATCCTCATTCTTATCTGCCTTAAATGATGCTTCTCTAGAGGTGGGTTTATCTTTAACTATTCTCATTTCATATGCAGTCAATGTTCCTAGAAGTTGATCAAACTCCAAGATTTTCAAATCATTAAGTTTTTCTATAGCAGAGACCTTCGGGTTGAACCTATCTAGTAGAGATCTCAAAATTTTCTGAACTAAAGAAGGTTCCTCAATTTTTTCACCAAGTGATTTCATTGCATTTACGATTTCTTCAACTCTTAGAAAGTATTTTCCAATAGTTTCATCTTCTTTCATCTTTAGCGGTTCAAACTATACTCTGTAGGTTTGAAGCTTGGTGTCCTTTACCTTCTCATTACCTTCATAACTGCTAATGAGTTTGTCCCACATTTCTTTGGCAGTTCCTAGGTGCATAACTTTTACGAATTCTGCTTCTGCAAGCCCACTCAATATAGCATTCATAGCCTTAGCATTGAAGCTAAATTATAGCTTCTCATCCTTATTAGCTAGTACAACTGGCTTTACATAACCAGTATCTACCACATCCCAGACATCTGCACCTAAAGCCATTATGTAGGTTCTCATTCTAACTTTCCAGAAGGCAAAGTTTGTTCCATTGAACAGAGGGGCCTTATTGGTTGAACTTCCTTCATGGCTTGACATGTTTAAGCTCTAGGATCTACCCTTCGATAAAAGGGGCCAGCTCTAATACCAATTGTTCGACAACTGAGGGGGGGGGTGAATCAGTTGTTACTATGCTTAAACAATTATGATTGTTTTAAACTCTTTACAAAGAACTCAATGGCAATCACAATAATGCAGGGAAATAAGAAATAGAACATTCAGCATCAGTCACACATATGAGATACACAGAGACAGATATTTCTTGAGGAAACCCATAAAGGGTAAAAACCTCTTCTTCTTTATATGATAAGTAATATTTACATTCTTTACATTATCATACATATGAGCTCCAACTCATAATGAGGCTACAACCTCTGTTTTGCAGGCTATTGTTTGTTGAGAGAACCAACTCTCTGGTTTCTCTAGCACCAACTAGAAGGAAGCACCAACTCCCTGGCTTCTCTAGCACCAACTAGAAGGAAGCACCAACTCCCTAGTTTCTCTAGCAGCAACTAGAAGGAAGCACCAACTCCCTCGTTTCTCTAGTACGAACTAGAAGGAAGCACCAACTCCCCAAGTGTTCCAGCACTGAATGGATGGAAGAACCAAATTCCAGTCATACAGGCACCAACCTGCATAACAAAGAACAACAGTTCTCCTTTGCACCACCTTGCCACCCTGGTTTCTTTGGCTGCAACCAGATGGAAGCTACAACTCCTTGCGTTCAAGCACCCACTTGAACCTCTGAGGACAACAGTCCTCCCTAGAACCTCCCTACCACCCTGAAATATAAATGTTTCTATTAACACCTATTACAGTGATATAAAGTTCTTTCAAAAACTTACCCATCTCATCATTGTTCTACTACACCGTGTTGCTCTGTCTGCATCAGTTTCTTCTACACATTCCTCTTATGCTTTATGTTCTTATTCCATTTATGCTTTGTGTGCCATGTCCATTCAATGCACCACACCTCTTCTGTTCATTTCTACTCTGTGATCTACCTCCTTCTTCACACGTCAATCACCCTCAACAGCAACAACCATCTCTTCTTAATTATGCATCCTTATAGTTTCTCTTCTCCTTGTGCATGAAATATGCGCCATGCATCTGCATGCTCATCCCTCACCAATATCCTCTATTTCAAGGTGTTCAATGCCACTCTTATGTCCACCATGTCACACCCTCCATCCTGAACACACTCACTTTGTTCTGCATCTTCTCCTCATGTCGAGCCCTCTTCCTGATCATCATGGAAATTCCTCAGATTCTCCGTTGTTTATGCCCATGTGTTCATCATCATTGGGTGTTATGTTGAGATTCCTTAGCCTATCTGTCAGTTGAGATTCTTTGTCTTCTATGGCACAGTCAAGCTCATTCCCCCTATTGTAGTTACAGACTTTAACCATCTTCCATTTGTTAATCGCCTCCATGAATAGTCTTCATTCCACTGGCAGATGCCTTGAGACTCTTCAGCTCCTCTGGAAATCACACTGAGGCCTCTTGAAGTCCTCTGTCTGAAATCATCAGTCATTTCTAGTAGTTACACTATGAAGTGCAACAGTAGCCCTCCGATCTTATTCAAATTCACCTACACTATTGGATTGACTCCATAGGGTATTGCGTTTATTTCTCCATTTCGCACTTCGACATTTCGGCATTCTTGAGGTGAAGGCTTCTTTACGATTCATGTCGCAATCCCCAAAAATCCGAAATGAAGCTTTTCTCTTCGAGCTCTTCTCTACAACTCTTCGACAATGCAACCACTAGTGGTGACTGAGCGCTTATCCATAAAGCGGTTTCGTGATTTCTCATTTCGGCACTTCGGCATTCCTATGGTGAAGAGTTCTTGATGCTCCATGTCCCGGTATCTAAAACTCCAAAATGGAGCTTGGTTGCACTAACTCCTTCCTCCATCTTCTACAGATGTGACCACTAGTTGTGACCACAGCCTACACCAAAATGTGTTTTTGCATTTCAGCATTTCACGATTTCCCATGTTGTGAATTCCTATTGCGAGGCATCTCAACTCTCGAAGTCGCGATATTCGAAACTCCATGTCTCAATTTCGCATTTTGGCAATTCTTGTGATGAGATATCTTGATGCTCCATGTCGCGATCCACGAAACTTTGAAACTCCATGTCGCAATTTCGCATTTTGGCATTTCGCGATTTTGGCAATTCTTGTGATGAGATATCTTGATGCTCCATGTCACGATCCATGAAACTCAAAAAATCCATGTTGCAATTTCGTATTTCAGCATTTCGTGATTTCTCATATCACGAGTTCGAGAGGTTAGGGAACCCCGTTCCTTTGACTTTCCTGTTAGTGAAATGACGATCTTTCACCACGTGTCTTATGGACCCAATGGTCCAGATCTTATCGTGATTTTGAAACTTCACGGGCCTTCGTCGTGTCTGATCAATAGTCCAGATCAATCCTCGATCCGACGGCTAGGATTATTTCACGATTTCGCATATCACAACTTCAAAGGTTAAAGTTCCTTTGTTCTTTAATTTCCCAGTCTGCGAAATCTCAGTATCCGAAACTCTGAAATGGAGTCGAACCAACATATTTTAGAGTTTCACATTTCACTGCTTCGGGACTCCTGTCATGAGGGTCCTTGACATATCCAACTCCCAGTATCTGAAATCCTGGTATCCGAAACTCTGAGATGGAGTTAGATCAACACTTTGATCCTGCGATTCGATCATCATTGTTGATATATTTTTCCTACCTGTTTTCCATCAAATGAACAAGCACACTCTTGCACTGCATGCACCTCTACACTGTATCTTATGGTCTTCACAAGCTTGCTATGCTGCATCTCCCTAAAATACTTCTGGTGCCCACCTGGTACATTATACCTGTACTCCAGCCATCATCGTTGTTGTACTTGCCTGTACACATGCCATCATTGTTGCTATTCTTACCATCAATGACAAGCATACACTACCTGTAAAACATGCCAAAAGTTATTACACCTGAAAATGAAGAAATTAATAATAAGAAAATGATGGGTGAAGGTGTTATCACCAATTCTTGTAAAGGGGGTGTTTTCCTAAAAGATAGGCCCCTTTGGGTGTAAAAATGCGAAGAAGTGAGGTAAAAACCCACTTACCCTAGGTTGGGGTGCAAATGCACATTTGGTTAAGTGCCAGGAAGATCTGGGTGGCCAGAATCTGTGCACCTAGATCTATGGTCAAGGTTGGATTCCAGAGCCTCCTTGTCATTCTACCTTTAA